>CATIWF010056506.1:0-18718 GCA_949630135.1 Balakata baccata | reverse complement strand
CTATCCAAGAGCCAAACATTTTCATTGCTTGCGGATTTAAGGCATACCTATAAAACATAAATTCAAGTTTGTCTTTTAGGTACCCAAACAACCTTGGGTCCTTGGAGGTTAGCCTTTGAGGAATCCCAATGGGATTTTCTTATGTAACAATGAATGTTTATGTGCCCAAACTCAATAAATAGTGGCATTGCTTTTTTTTTTTTAAAGATATCTTGCCACTTGACATGAGGTTTTGGCCTTATAACTTTTTTATTAGGAATATATGTAGAGGTACAATAACAAACATAATCATGACTAGTGGGTGGTTTCTTAAGTGCATGCTTCTTATGCAAGAATGCATGGTTGGCCTTTTGAGGTTTTCCTCTTGAGCCATGTGAGCCTTTACTACTCAATTTTTGAGTAGTAGCTTTGGTGTGTAATTTACTTTTAGCCTTAGAGGCCCCTACCTCATTTGAAGAGGTTTGTGGTGTTGAAGCTTTTACAAAGATGGTTTTAGATAAATATGATGCTCCATTAAAGCCTAAGCCATGTCTCACTAGGGGAGGTCTTTGTGATACAATGAGAGTATCCAAACTTTCCTTCCCTTTGTGAAATTTAGAAATAGAAAGTCTTAGTTCCTCAACTTCATTTTTCAAGATACTATTTTCTTTAATTAAAGAAGTAGTTGAGGGTCTTGATGAAAGTTCATTTAATGACTTCTTGAGAGAAGCATTAGAGGTTTTTAGCTCTTTCATAACCTTTTGAAGGTTGGATAAGTCATCCTTAAGCTTGGAGCTATTTTTCTTATGAAAATCAGTTTTTCTTTTATATCTTTCTAATTCTAGTCTCATCACCTCAATAAGATCATTATCATTATCAAAATCATTTAAGGTAGAAGAGAAAGTGGATGTTACCTCATTGGAGTTATCCTCCAAGGCCATGAAGCACAAGTTGGCTATATCTTCTTGGCTCTCATCATTATCACTTGATGTAAGATCATCCCATATAGCTATATGGCCCTTGTCCCCTCCATCCTTGTGAGGCTTGCCCTTGTACTTCTTGAGCCTAGGACATTCAAATTTAATGTGGCCTTTCTTCCCACATTTATAGCACTTCATCTCCTCTTTATTTTTGTTGAAGTTGCATAAGGAGCCTTTGAATTTTGAAGCTCTTTGCTTGTAGATTTTGATAGTCTAATATTTGTTGACTATCATTCTTTTGACCCTTCTAGATAGCATGGCTATCTCCTCATCCTCTTCGTCACTCACCCGTTCATCACTAATGAGGTCTATGTCTTGAGCCTTTGAGGTGTTGCTTGCCTTGAGAGCAAGAGGCTTCTTCTTCTCTCTTTCTCCTTCAAGCTCTTTTTCTCTCATGAGAGCCATCTCATGTGTTAGAATCTTGCCAATGAGCACATCGGTAGGAATGGTGCTCAAGTCCTTATTGGTTTCTTCTATTCCCGACACTCTTAATCCATAGTCTTTCATTGGAAGACTTCTCAAGATTTTGTTATTAACATTTTCAAGGCTTGTGTGTCTTCCATATTTCTTCATATTGTTGATAATGAAGAGTAAGCGGTTTGTCATCTTCGTGATGGTCTCATTTGGCTTTATTTTGAAGAGTTCATATTCGTTCATTAGGAGTTGAATCTTCCTAAAACGAACTTGCTTTGTTCCTTCGTGATAGTTCTCCAAATTCCTCCATATATTGTAGGCGGTTGGACAATGTTGGATTCTCCCACACTCTTCAAGAGAAAGAGAGCTTGCTAGGATGGTCATGGCCTTCTTATTTTTGCCATTTACTCTTCTATGTGGTTCAATCCACTCATCTCTTGGGAGAGGTTCATCCTCTCCTGTAGCATTCTTTTTGGTTGGTGGTGTCCATTCCTTGCGAACACTATCCCACACATCAATGCCTTCACTATCCAAATATGCCTCCATTCTAAACTTCCAATGGGCATAATTTGACCCATCAAAGTAAGGTTTGAGGCTTTGGAATCCTTCTTATGCCATTGTTGATCATTCCTAGAGCTGATTAGGCTTGACTTCTAGACCTTGCTCTGATACCAATTGTTGCCCAAATAATCACCAAGAAAAAGGGGAGGGGGAGGGGGGGATGAATTGGTGGGAAATTAAAAATTTGCACTCACAAGATAATAAAAGAGAAGGAGAAGATTGAGACACAAATTTTATAGAGGTTCGGGTGTTAACTAACCCTACTCCTCTCCCCAACTTAGATTGGCTATTCAATAATCTAATCACTTAGATTACAATCTTTGGAGTTTTAACAAGCTCACTCCTAACTAGGTGTTTTTAACAAGGCTAACACTCAACCCAAATTTTCCTTGTGTTTTGTGGCTGACACAACAACCAATTCCTTGTAATTTGGCTCACACTACCCAATTACAAGACAATCCAAGTGTTTTAAGATTAACACTTGAACCCTTATACAAAGACAATTAATGAAAGGATTTAAGAAAATAAATTGCAATAGCTTTGTCACTTGTTAAGTTGTTAGTTCTTATTAAATGACCTTTTGGTAAGGTATTTATACTGATTACCTACCAATTAGCCTTATATATGGTGTCATAACTCTTTATAACATTCTCTTACAAATGCAGTCTGTGGAGAGAGGTGTCCCAGTCAGGAAATGCCAATTGTATTACGTGGCAGCTTCTGGTTGGCTAAAATCCCTAACAGCTAGTTTTTATTAAAGTATCCCGGTCGGGACTTTCCCGATGATGCCACTACCAGGAACTTGGGTCTTTTTGGCTTTCAATGAGTCTTGGTTGGGACCTAAGTCAGTTTGACTAAGAGTGTTTTGACTTTCTGATGATGTGGCATATTATGGTGGTGTCTCCTCTTCAACGATCATGTCTTTTTGAAAGTCCTGCTCAGACTGCAACCATCCCGCTTGGGAACCTGAGTGTCCCGGTCGGGACATCCCATGTCCTGGTCTGCTTTTGCTACCAGAACTTTTAGGTCATCACCCTATAGAGTCTTCTGGTATGGACACTTGGTTTGCACTACAGTCCCGATCGGGACATATTTGTCCCGGTCTGGAAAATGCCAGTCCTGGTTGGGACATACCCTTTCCCGGTCTGCTTTGCCTATTGGAACTTTGAGACACTTAGAGACAATATTTTCCCGATCTGAACATGGCACTTTCCGGTCTGGATTTGTGTCCCGGTCGGGAGTTACACCTCTCCATGAAATTTTTGAGTTGTTCAATGAGGAATCCTTAACCAAATGTGTTGAAACTTTGAACACTATCAAAACAACACTTAATAAAGGCATCAGTAACAATTAATTTGATTGTCAAGATCAAAATAGAGAGCAATCACCATTTGGTTAACATATAATATAGGGATTAGTAATCCCATTAGTTTACTAAAGACATAGAGATGTAGGTTTTAACTAATCCTCCTTTTATGAGTTTAGTAAGACCATGGGATTATTAAGCCAAACATATTTTTTTGAACTAAACACAAGATTAGTAATTAATCTTACAGCTTAACTAAGCTATCCCATGTACCAAATGGCCCCTAATAGTATCTCCAACAGCCTTTCTATTTCTTTTATTACTTATATTTAGGAGTTTTATGTCATCCAATAGTTTACTTATCTTTCTTCTTACTTATCTCACTCCCTAAAATTTACATTTACCCTCCTCAAATATTCTCTAACTCACTCTCTATTATATTATTAAAAAATTCATTCTTTATTTTAGTTTGTCTTGAAAATTATATGCACTCCAACAATACTTCTTATCTCACTCCATATTTTAATTTTTTTATTAATAAAAATATCTAGAAAAAAAAAATAAAGAGAGAGTAAGAGACAAAAGAAAGAAAGAAAAAAACAAACAAAAAAGAACAAAAGAGATATAAGAGAAATAATAAAATATTGCTCAGGAGCTCTTTGTAGCTCTTAAATTTGAGGACGAATAATGTAAATTTTAGGGAGTGAGATAGGTAAGGAGGAAGATATGGAGATTGTTAGATGACATAAAACTTCCTAAATATAGGTAAGGAAGAAAATAGAGAGGCTATAGTATTTCACTCCCTATTATATTATAAAAAATTCACTACCTATTTTAGTTTATCTTGAAAATTTTATGCTCTCCAATAGTACTCTTTATCTCACTCTCTATTTTAATTTTGTATGGGTAAATTACTAGAACACCCATAACGTTTGGTTGAATATACTACTTTGTCCTTTCATTTTTGAAAATATATTATAAAGTCCCTCTAGTTTGGTTTAATATACTAAAAAAACCCTATGTTAATTTTGAATGAAATATTATGTTAATCAATCAAGTCTGAGGAGTGTGAATAGTTAACTAAACCAAAGAAGAAAAACATTTTCACCCCCCTCTCAAGCTAAGGAGTGTGAATAGTTAACACTCCCAACTTGGACATCAGATGCTTGAATGTTGAAAGATGATGAGGTTTAGTAACAAGTCCGCAATCTGATTGATTGATCGAATTGGCATAAGTTTTATGACCCCAGCAGCTAACTTCTCTCTAATGAAGTGACAATCGAGTTCGATATGCTTTATCCTTTTGTATAGTATAGGGTCACGTGTCAAGTTGATTGTAAAAGCATTGTCACATAAGAGAGGAATATGCTTGGTATGAGGTTGTAATAGATCAATAAGCAAATAGAGCAATCGTTGCACTTTAACAACTGTAAAAGAAATACTTTATATTCTACCTTTATGGATGATCTAGAAATAGTAGCATATTTCTTTGATTTCGATGATATGAGTGAGGAACCTAAGAATGCCTAAATTCCTATCACATATCTTATTGTTTGGGGATAAGTAGCTAATCTGCATCGCTGAATGCTTGAAGCTCCAATGTTGAAGAGCTAGAGAAGAAAAGACCTTGTGCTAGGTTTTGTTTAATATATCTTAGTACATGATGAGCACATTTGAAGTGAAACTATGTTGGCTTGTCATGAAATTGATAAAAATTGAACAACATAAGATATGTCAGGTCTTGTATTGGTTAGATATAAAGTCTTCAAATAAGTCTTATATATGATGATATATCAGTCCATAGTGGTGAGTCATTGATATGATTTCCTTTGATAGGCACCAATGGAGTAGATATAGGTTTTGAATCTAAAAAATTTATATCTTATAAGATCTCTAAAGCATATTTCCTCTGACATGGGTGAATTCCTTTGCTTGACATAGCAATTTCAAATCCAAGAAAGAATTTTAATTATCCAAGGTCTTTACTCTTGAATTTTTCATGGAGGAAAACTTTGATGTCATGGATAAGCTGAAAATTATCACTTGCCAATATAACATCATCGACATATATAAGCAGTGCAACAAAACCAATTGAATTAGATTTAGTAAACAAAGAAGGATTAGATATGCTTTGCATGAAAACTTGATGGGTTAAAGCTAAGGTCAATTTTGCATTCCATTGTCTACTAGCTTGCTTTAACCCATAAAGAGATTTTTTTAGTTTACAAACCTAATTACCATATTTTAGACTTAGAGGAGGAATCATGTATACTTCTTCTGAAAGATCTCAATGTAAAAAGGCATTGTTTATGTCTAATTGTTCTAGGTGCCACTACCTTGAAGCTGCAATAACCATCAAGAGTCTAATTGTTGTCATGTTAGCTATTGGTGAAAATTTATCAGTTTAGTCAACCCCTTATTTTTGTGTGTATCCCTTGGCCACAAGCCTGACTTTGTACCTTTCTATGCTCCCATCAGATTTGTACTTAATTCTAAAAATCCATTTCCATCCAATCGGTTGCTTTCCTACTGGTAGGACTATTAGCATCTATATGTTATTAATAGCAAGTGCTTGAAGCTCTTCTTCCACAACTTTTTCTCATACAAAATCTTTAATAGTCTACTGATAACTCTTAGGCTCATAATGACAAGATATATTAATAGAATAAGCTTTATGTTATTAGACAGATTGTAATATGAAATATAATTTGTAATAGGGTATAAAAAAGTCATGTTCTTGTCAAAAAAATCAACAGCCTTAATTGTATTTAAATCATTTGAAAGACATAAAGCTAGATAACAATGATAATAAGCCAAATAGCTAGGTTGCCTTCTTGGTCTTATTGATTGTGTAGACATATTGTTCTGTGATATTTAAGATTGTATAGATTCAATTTCAGGTGCAGAACTCACTACTTATGAGACAAAAATTGTGAATCATCAATTTGATTTATCGTACTTAATATGTTATCATGCAAATATTTTTGTGTCAAGAGTCGCGGAAGTGCAAAATTTTTAGAACATTGTTTCTCCTTCGAATATGGAAATACTAATTCATAAAAACATACATCTCTTGAAATAAGAACTTATGGAAGAATGATGAAATTGCTTTGATATCATGAAGATAAATTTGAGTTTTATTGATTTCAAGAAGTGAGTAGAATATATATGGACTAGCTATTTATAGTTGCTGTCAAAAAATGTATAATCATTCTCCTAAATTTTAGCTACTAGTAACTGCTTGACATGACATTTAGCTAATCTGAAAGTATATAAAGTTAACATATATATGTTTGCTACAAAAAATAGAATGCGAGTGTGCTAGGAAAATTAAAGTATTTTCCAAACTAAAAGTGAAATTTGTGACTAATGACTTCTTGATTAGATGATTATAAATTCCTAAGTTTCCTTGATAGTACGCTTAAATTTGATTGCTAGAGAATGAAAAAATTGAACAAATAATGTTGACAGTAATGAAATTTGAGCGGGTGAGCAACAAAGAGCTAGAGAGAATAAATCTTGAATAAATGCAATTGCTGAAGAAAATAAATTTACTGATGAAAATAAGGTAAGTTAACTACAATGAGCTAAATGAAGAGAACAAAAGTTAAAAAGACTGAAGTTAATTGAACTGCTGAAAATTGAGTTGAGTAGTTGTTATATGTATGTTGATTGATTGAGTTTGTGAACCTTGGTCTGTGGATTCTCTCCTTTTTGACAGTCTCAGGACCTAAATAATTGTTGCCTATCCAACTGCCTTAGTGCTAAGATATTAAAGCCGTTACTCCTATATTTTTCTCTTAACTGTATTGCAGTAATCCTATTCTACAAGGATATTATCTTAAATGCTCTTTATCCAATATCTGACTCCTTCATGCATATGGGTTCCATATATTCATGGACTTAGGCTTCAATTATCATCTTGGGCTTAGGCCTCTATTTTGTTGGGCTATAAAAATCTTGTGTAAACAATTGCTCCTTGCATATAGTGTAGTCATGAGCCATACCTGTATGGATTATAAATTTTCCAAACTCTCGATCCCCCTACACATTGTCCTCTAGCATAATGTGGCCCAAAGTACTCTTCTCTTCTTTATATCTAGAATTCCAAAGTCAAGAAAAGGAAAAAACTATAATATTTAAGGAGTCAGAGATTCATTCCCCAAGAGAAAGTCCCAGTTAAATTCGAATTTAAACCTCCTTCATTCTCTCTTCCAAAACCTAAAAATTTTAATTCTAAAAAAATCAATATTTTCTTTTCATCTTCTTCAACCTCTTTATCTTCTCTACAAAACTCATCTTCTTAATCCTCATAACTAAGAAAATCCAAGAAATCAAGAGAACTCATATACCTCCCTTAGTATTTTCGGCCAAAAGCTCTCTCTTCTCAATCTTCCATAATCCTACAATCTTCCCTAACTCACCAAGGAGGCTTTAACTTGCATCAAAATTGCGACTCCACCAATGTTGGAACAACCTTGCCGCTGCCATTCATCATTAAAACCCAGAAGCCACCATCATGGAAACCGAAAAAAACCTACTCTGTGGATACCCTCCACTGTCACCGCTCTGATTGCCCTCTCCAATTGCACCACCAAATCACGTCAGACCTACCTTTCACTAGATGGCTAAATCTCTTCCTCAATCGATGGTGCTCACAACACCCAGATGATTGAAACCCCATTGTACACCAAGGAGACCCGACCGAAAACAAGAAGACCCATTTCAGCGCCTAAAAATCAAAATACATTCAAAGGAACCTAATGGAAACCATCTACTCAAATCCATAGAGCTACTACTTGATCTTCATTAAACGACACTTCATGTGTTTTGTCATCAATTAGTGAGTTTTCAATTTCTTGAGATTACTATGACCTTTTGGCTTTGTGCTTTGTTTAGACTTGTAAAAATTGACTGAATATGATTTTTTGAAATTTTTCTAGATATTTCCCTGGTAATCCTTTGCAATACATAATCCTCAACTCGCTTCCTCTATGATTAAGCTACCTGTTGGAAAATTCTTTCCCCAAGTCTATACTAGAAAGAAACTTAGAGGTAAATTCCAACTCTTTAGCCTTCTTGACATTGCACATGTGCTCTAACTTTGCTATTTAATAGAACTATAATTTTTCTTGGTAGAGAAATCCCCTAGAATTGGCTTGAGAAAAATTTTAGCCTGACAATAATTATTTTGGCCTAGGGAATGAGTGTGGTGAAATTTTCTTGTAAAATAGAAACGGAATTTTTGCCTGATATCTGCTTATTATTTGGATTGGAATGGATATGCCATAAGCTAAAATCTATAAATTTCGGCTTAATTAGGCAATAGGTGATATTTTTAGCCTGAAGAGTTAATTTCGACCTAGAGAATATAGTTGCCTCAATGAATTTCCTCTTATGCTTGTTTAGTCTCTAGCCAAAAAGATTATTTCATAGCCTGAAACTTGTAAATTTCGGCTTTGTGTGATGAAAAGAAATATTTTAAGGTCTGAGGAGTTGATTATAGCATAGAGAGCATAATTGCCTCAATGAATTTCACTTGATGTTTGACTAGTCTTTAGGTTGAAATAACTGCCATAGCTTGAAATTTGTAAATTTCGGCTTTATGGGGTAATAAATGATGAAAAATATATTTTTCTCGCCTAAATAGTTGAATTCAGCTTAGAGAATATAATTGCCTTAATGAATTTCACCTAATTCTTGACTAGTCTATAGGCTAAAATTCACAAATTTAGGCTTTGCTGTGTCAGGGGTGATGAAAAGAAACTTTTGGCCTAAATCTAATGGAATTCGGCCTAAATAGTATTTAAAATTCACTGAGTCTTTATTTGTCACTAGTGAATATCTAAATAGGTCCTTAGAGAATCATCTTAAATCTTTGCATTTTATAAAAATTTTGCAAGAATACCTTCCTCCACGCTTAAAGCATCAATGGCTTCCGCATCTTCAAGGTAGATCTTCATACCTCTCACTAAGGCCTTAACTCTCTAACTCTCAAAAAGTTGTTATATTTTCCTATTATAGTTCTATACTTCCTCCTCTTTCAATCCCAAGTAGTGTCATGAGATTAGGCCCTAACTCCCTAGATCCTCTAACCTTTCCTTTTCCATTGCTCACTACTAGAGAACTTTTATTGGGTAAAGAAATAAAATCCTTTGGCTCTACAATGACTGGACTAAAACCAGTGAAGAATGGACAACTTAGGTGAATCAGTTCCAGCCTCATTTTGAGAAAGAATGCAAAGGACTTGGGATAGCTTAGCTTATAGAAATGAGCAAAGTCCGGTTGATGTTGATCTATTAAGGTAGTATTGAAATTTAGGTCTAAGAGCCTTAATTCCTTCATCTTTCCATTTGGACCTACTTCTATCACAGTTAGAGATGTTCTATTGATCATTGGTCTTCCAATGCTAAGGGATGATATTGTTTGCTTAATCAATTTCCAGGACCTTGCTTTGCCTCTTATTAATGTCAACTACACAACCCATACTTCTTATGTCTCCTTGATAAAGAAGTGGTTTGGTGAGAAAGATGTTCCCACCACTCCTGAGCACAAAGAGTTTTTATGGGCCCTTACTTGCAAATACATCTTTTTCCCGGTTTTAGGGAAACTAGCCATGGAGTTCTTGCCCCTAGTAAGGGCTATGGCCTTAAGTCGATCGTTTGCCCTAGTGACTATATTGCTAGCATCTTTCTATTATTCCTTAGGCAGGTATACCTCTATAGAACCTTTGTAGAAAGTAGGTTATGGTCTATGGCTAGTGTAGCTCTGGCTGTCTGCCTATTTCCTAGAGCTACATGATCATAAGGATGCTTCTCCTCCTTTGGGCTTGAGATTAATAAATCTCTCTAGGCACACAGCTACTGTGGATCTCTTGAGCTTCTTCTTAGGCCTTAAGACTCGTTCTCTCTAGCAGCTTTATTTAAAACTCGATGACATTGATGATATCACTTGGTCTACACAGTTGTTTTCCCAAAAGCCATATAGAGAGGTTTACAATATAGCTAGCCATTGCTTGCATCAGTGGTTGTTTCTCATTCTCTCCTATGCTAGGTACCTCCAATGATGCCTTGTCGGCTTATCGTCCCAACCTATGGAATCGTCAATTCGGTTTCCAGTAGGTGGTTCCTACTCTTGCATTAATGCCTCTCCAATAGAAACCTGACAAGAATAGCATCAAGACCTTAGTGATATACAACAGTATAGTATCTCCATATTTGAAGATGTTGCCTCCTACATTCCCTCTAGCTTTCACTCCCTGGTGGGCATCCTTCTTTAAAGAACTGGTCAGTGTATGTGCACCTAAACTCTTTCTAGGTAATCTCTCTCCTTGCATATTTCCTTTAAATTTTCTCATGCATGACTTATCTGATACATTTCCTTTTGTAGGTATGTCCTCCCAATCTCAAGCCAACTATTAAAGAAGGCTAGGACTGCCTACACCACAGTTAGTGCACCTCTATCCACCAGGCCTTCTAAGGCCTTAGTAAAGAAGGAAAAGCTTGCTCTCACGTGTTCCTCATAATGAATTGGGAGTAAGAGTATTTTCTCCAATACCAAGGATGATCCCATTGAAGTAGTGAATGCACCTAATAAAGCTAAAAATTTTGAAGAGGGCAAACCCTCTAGTAAGATAAGAAATGAAGAGGAGGGAGATGATAACAGCACCACCCATAGCCCTAGCTCCAATGATGAAGAAACTGCAACTACTTTAGATGTAGGAGAAGAGGAGAATGATATTGAGGAGTATAATGTTTCTATTGACAATCCTAGCCATGATTCGACTAGCCTTCTACTCCACCAGTATCTCCTTCCAAGCATAGTTCCCCATAGGTATCACTTTATATCATCCTTTCACCTTACCACTGCATGTAGACCTTCTCAAACATTGTATGTGGCATTGTTTGCAGGCATCCCCTAGGAGAACCTTCTTTATAGAAGAAGAATCAGAGGAGTCACTTGAATATTTCTCCTTCTTCAAGTAGGCCATGTCATCCAAAGATACCTTTTAGGTTCCTCCTCCTTTAATGGCCGAAATATATGCAGCTAAGTCTACTGTCACCCTCTTATTAAGCTTTGACATCTTTTCCTTCATTGCTTCTTAGAGGGATGCTTTTGGTACAGCCTTAGCCATATTGAAATCTATTGAGGCCTACACTTCATTTGGCTCAGATTTCTTTGTTGATGTCTACTCCAAGATATCTTATGCTTTCAGCTCCATCGAATAAACCACCATTCTTTCTACAAATCTAGCTTCCAAGCTAGATTCGCTTTAAAGCCAAATAGTAGAATTAGAGGAATCATTGGCTTCAAATGAGAGCTGTGTCAAGAATCTCAAGGAGTTAGGTAATGCCTATGATGTCAAGAAAGAGAAAATCCAAGATTTATTGGCACAGTGAAGGAAGAGGAGAGAATTTCCAAGCTTTATTGGCACATGTGAAGGAAAAGGAAGCTGTCATGCAACAATTGGTCCAAGAAGGAGAGGAGGACAAGGCCTAATATTTCTCCATCCAAAAAAAGGTAAGTTCCTTGAAGGCCTCTCTAGGATCTCATCGTCGAGAGGCCTAAGAGTGGACTTCCTAGCTCAAGCAGTGTGAGGCCACCTGCTAGAGCATTCATGACTATTGGATGGAGCTCAAATCTCATGATTTCTCCAGTCTTTAGGCACTTTATGACATTACTTTTGTAACACAAATAAACTTCCAAAATGCTTACTCAAACACTTTATTTCTTTGTTTATATTTTATATCTCTTTTCTTCCTTTTTACCTCTGTTTGAGGCCAATGATGAGCATTGTTTGTTTTGAGGCTGGTTTACTCCCTTTGAGAATGCTTGTGACTGTGGCTCAAAGGGAATGAACCTTTATGTGAAATGCTTTGTGTTTGATATGATGATGAAAACATATAACACTTGCACACATAGAAACTACAACCATGCATTTGCACTAATGATAAGGGTGGCAATTGAGTTAATCTATTGATATTATTGCTTGATGATGAATGATAAATGGGTGGATTCACTGAACAAATGCATAGATGCACTACAATCATTCATTTGCATTGATGAGAAAGATGACAATTGAGCCAACCTATTGATATTATTGCTTGATGATAAATGATGAACGAGTGGATTCACAGAACAAATACACATATGTACTACAACCATTCATTTACATTTTAGTGATCAAAATGGCACTAAGCCAACCTTTGGGCATGTTGTGTGCTAAATCTTTATAAGATATCTATAAATTATAACAAAAGAAGAGTAGCCCTAAGGCCTATTTTTATCGATTGAATCTTATAGGTACAAGTCAGCTAGACTATTTTTTTGATACAATGGCACTTAGGCCTACTAGTAAAAATCTATACAACTCATTCTATTTTTTTTACCTTAGAGAGTCACTAAAAAGTCATTTGAGTTGACCTATTATCTATTTCCTTAGCTGTTATTGAGTCCATCATCTCCCATATAGTTGGAAAATATACCTTTAGGTATTTACCGCTGATATATCTCTTGTGAGGTTCTCCTTGTAGACTAGATAGTTAGTAGGCATTCCCAAGAAGAACTTGGTAAACCTTGAATGGCTCTTCCCAATTAGGTGACCAATTGCAAAACTCTCTATCTTTAGCACCAACGAGTAAAATCACCTTCCATACTAGTTTTCCAACTTCAAACTTTTTCCTCTTGACTCTCCTGTTATAAGCTCCAGCAATCCTCTTCTTCTGCACTTGTATGTTGTTGTATGTTTGTAGTCTTCCTTCATTAGTGAGCTCTAATTCCATCATCATGGCAATAGTGTATTCATCTAGTGTCAAATCATTATGTCTAGCTACCCTTAAAGATGGGACAACCACCTCCATAGGAATCACTGCATCATGAGCATGAGTTAGTGAAAATGGACTTACCCCAGTAGCGCTCCTCTTGGAAGTCCTATATGCGCATAAAATCTCTAAAAAAATATGGTGCCAGTCTGTAGGATTATCCTCCAGCATCTTCTTTAAATTCCAATAAGCACTTTATTAGAAGCCTCTGCTTATCCATTTGCTTGAGCATAGAACAACGTCGAATTGATAAGTTTGATGCCATAATCCTCTGCAAAGTCTTTCATCTCCTCACCCTTGAACATAGTCCCTTGGTCAGTAGTAATCGTCTGAGGAATGCCAAATATGTGAATGATGTGCTCTTTGATGAATTGAATGACATCCTTCTGTTCTATCTTCTTCATGGGAACCACCTCTATTCATTTAGTAAAGTAGTATGTAGCCACTAGGATGAAACTATGGCCTTTAGATGATGTTGGGTGAATTTTGCCTATCAAATCTATGGCCCATCCTCGAAACGGATATAGTTTCACAAATGAATGGAGTTCTGCTGTTGGAATCCTCTGGATGCTCCCATACTTCTGACATTGCTGGTAGCCCTTAGAGTAGGTAATGCAGTCTTCAAGGATGGTCAGTTAATAGTCGTATCTCCTAATTAACTACCTCATTTTAACTCCAGCTTGGTGAGCCCTATAAACTCCCTCATGCACTTGCTTCATGACTTCTATAGCATTAGGGAAGGATATCTTTTTTATATGCGTTTTAACAATAGAAAAGAAAAATAGAAAATATAGAGAATATGCATTCTCTACTGTTTATATCTGTGTATCGTTTATTCTTATGAAATACCAGACGAAAGAGGACGATCTTAGAAGAGGTACCCTTTCCTATATAGATCATTCCCCACAAGAACAAAGTCTTAAACCTGTACTTTAGTTCTATAAGGAATATTTTTGCCAGGATTCTCTAAGTATTTCTTCATCTCTACTCTCCAGTCATCAGCAACATTGATGTCAGTGCTAAATACTTCCAAGCTAATTCCTCTCTTTGCTATTGAAGGATGGGATCTTTTCTCTATGATAGTGAATTTGTTCTTTAGTTCTTCCTTCATCTTTATACCTGAAGCAATCTAAGCCAATTCATCTACTTCCTAGTTCAAGTCCCTAGCTACATGTTCAAATTCAATAGACTAAAAAGAATCAACGAACTGGATAGCAATAGCAAAATAAGGAATTAATATGAAACTATTGCATTTATACTCCCCTGTCATTTGCTTGAGGACTGATTGAGAATCCCCAATCACTTTCCCATTTTCAGCCCCAAGCTCTAGCAACATCTCCAGCCTAATGATTAAGGCCTCATACTCAGCTTGATTATTTGTGCATTCAAAACCCAAGTAGATTGAAAGGGTGGTCTTAGCTCCACTAGGATATGTGACTACTATTTCCGCTCTAGCTGATTCATCTGTACTGGAACCATCAAATTTCAACACCTAGGGCTGGGTTTTTGTCCGAAAGATCTCTAGTAACACTTCCTTTCCTATTTGAACTTCTAGAAAAGGATGATCTACTAGAAAGTCCGCTAGAGCCTGCCCTTTCACAGATTTTTGAGAAAAATAGATTAGTGATAATTCAGATAAGGTTAGGGACCACTTACCAATCCTTCTTGTGATCAATGGTTTGTTTAGCATGTGCGTCACTAAGCTTGTCTATGAGAATACATACACCCTTGATTTGATAAGATAGTATCTCAACTCAGTACAAGCAAAATATAAAGCTAAATAGAGCTTTTCAATTAGAGAATACCAAGTCTCTAGTGAATTTAGTACTCTACTCAAATAGTAAATAGTCTACTCTTATCCTTTGTTGTTGTTTTAAGTCAACAAACACCCTATAGACTCATTAGCGACTGATAGGTATAACTTGAGTGGATGGCCAGGTATGAGTGGAATGAGAATTGGAAGACTAGAGAGATATTCTTTTATTCTATCAAAGGCGGCTTAGTGCTGGCCTTCCCTCTTGAATTCCTCCTCACCTTTTAATTTAATCAAATATAAAAATTATTTAGTTTTCCCTACCAAATTAGAGATAAATCTTCTCAAGTAATTTACTTGGCTTAAGAACCTTTGAAGCTCTTTCTTTTTATGTGGTCACTTGGCTATCATGATAGCCTTGGACTTGTTCTATTTAATTTTAATCCCTTTCTAGTGTATAAGAAATCCCAAAAAGTTTCATGCCCATACTCCAAATGCACATTATAGGGGATTCAGCTTCAGTTGATACTGCCTCATTCTCTGGAAACTTTTCCTTAGATGTTTATCATGTTCATAGGCCAACTTTGACTTCACCACTATATCATCGATGTAAATCTTCATATGGTGTGCCAACATATCATGGAAAATTCCATTCATAGCCCTTTGGTATGTGGCACCAGCATTCTTTAGGCCAAAAGGTATAACTAGCCATTTTAAAGTCCCAATAGAACCCAGACATCTGAAAGCAGTCTTAGAAACATCTTTTTCAGCTATTAGAATTTAGTTATATCCAGAGAAGCCATCCATAAAGGATAACAACTCATTCCCTACCACAAAGTTAATTAGCATATCCGCAATAGGCATTACGTACATGTCCTTAGGAGTAGCCACATTTGAGTCCCTAAAATCCACACAAACGTGCAACTTCCTATTCTTTTTAACTACATGGACTACATTAGCAAGCCATTATACATACCTTATTGGTATGATGAATTTAACCTTCAACAGCTTCTCAATTTCTTCCTTTATCTTCAATTCAACATATTTAGACATTCTCCTTGCAGGCTACTGATAAAGGCAGAATTCTGGCTTTATAGGAAACCTATGCTCAATAAGGTTTATGCTAAGTCCTGACTTCTCCTCATAGCTCCAAGCAAGGCAGTCTTTGTATTCTTGCAAAATTTCAATAATCTTTTTTCAACCCTAGAGAAAATAAAGAATTTATGTAAGTGATTCTCAGCTCTTACTTAGTGCTGAGATTTACTTATTCCAATAGGTCATCGACTTGTGGTCCATTATCCTCAAATTTTGATAGAGTTGGATCTAGTTTATAAATTTGAATCTCTTTTTGTTCGTCCTCTGGTTCTTCTCAAAGATCACCTGAGCTCTATTGATTCCATAGAATTTATCATTGTCAATTTTGTCCACCAGTTACTGCATTTTGAAAACAGCGACTACAGCTAGCACTGACTCTTCTAAATTGTACTCAATTATTGACTCCTTAATGATTGGTTCTCTAATCAGCCTGAAAGGGACGATGGTGGTTTTTGGGAATCTGTCAGCCTTAACCCCTCCTTCCATATATATAGTTCTTGGTGAGCTATTCTTCTTCTTACCCTTAAACTTGATTGGGCCACACTGATCATCATAATGCACGGCTTCAATGGAGCTTGATGAAGTAATGAATGGTTCTTTATTTACTTATACAATCTCCACGTCATCTCCTATCCAAAACATCAAAAATTAGTGAAGATAAGATGGTACACACCAATTCATATGAATCCAATCCCTTCCTAACATAACATTATAATTGGCAGAAGAATCTACTATAAAGAAAGTAGAAAGAGAAATCTTACTACTAACAATGATGTCTACAGGCAAAACACCAAATGTTTTAGTTATGTCACTAGTCAATACCGAGAATGCACTTCAAGATCAATAAGATCATGCATAGTCCTGCCTAGCACCTTTAGGGTCCTTAGTGGCATCATATTAACAGCCGACCCATTATCCACTGATACTCTAGAGACTGGCCTACCACTGAGATGAGCTCACTTACAATGGTCTAATATGTTTGGTCATTTTCACAGAGGGTTTCTCTAGGATCACCTTTTGAGGATTGCCACTGTGGATAATGACCTTTATATCTCCTCCTTTTTCCCTCAGTGAGTTATGGCTCTCTACTTCTTCCCTTATGATGCTCTTCCTTTTTTCTTTTTTTGATATAAACACAATTGGAAGAGTTAGTAAAGTAACATTGTAATAAAGGAATTTAGGAACCTTACCTACCTAGATGGTTTTCTTCTTTGGTTCCACCTTATCTGAGCTCCCAACTGATTATGTATCTTTTGTGGATTTCCTTCCAAACTTGGTTTTTTCAACCTCTCTCTTTGTTACTTCTTTCTCTTCCTCATGCTTTTTCTTAGTCCTCATGTTTTAGCTCAATAGCGGTAGTTTTCTCCCTTTTCTCAGCTGATCTTTATCTCTGTAGCCTTCTCTTCTGATTTCTTGTTAGTGCCTTAGGGAACTTTCTATGCTGGACTCGATGCCATTGTTAACCAGTTGGTACTAGAGGTGGCACCACAAATCTCCTCCTAGTGAACAATCTCTTTTCAAGGGTTAAATCTCTCTTAGAGCTTTGGTGCTCTTTAGGTACTTCTTGCCTTCTGAAACTTGGAATTAGAGCAACTCTATCTATCTCTAGTGAGTAACTACTCCCCAGATCATTTTTTACAGAAATCGGCCTTAGGTAACTTGATTCCTCCCTCTGTTTATTGGAGAATATCTGCTTCCTAACTCATTTCTCTTAAGGGCTGGCCTTGAATCCCTTTTTTTGTGCACATGGATCCTTACATCTCCCTGTATGAGAAGCTTTTTGGGTATCCATATCTTTCAAATTTTAGGATTAAGTGCTAACTTTTCACTTTCTCTCCTTTCTTAGCATCCAAAAAGGACCTAAGATCAAAGCCTGCTATATTCACTAATGTCATAGGTGGGAATGGGTCTTCATCAATTACCATAACTTCTTTCTTCTTAGGGAACGTAAGTATCCCCTTATTAATCCTATCATGTGTCACATTTCGAAAACTCCAATAAGAATTAGTATTATGGTTCCAAGATTCGTGATACTTATAGTATGTCTTTCCTTTTAGTTCCTCCTTAGATGGCGCTTGGTATTCTAGAAGAAAGCTGATGAATTTCTCTTTGACTAAGAAATCAAAGATCTCCTTAGTCTTAGACACTTTAAATGTGTACTGAACTGATTGTTTGAGGCCTGATTCTTCTGGCACAGGTCTGGAGTCTTCTTCACTAGCATAGGAAATATATAGGAACCATTATTAATTAAGTGTAATGCCTGTAATTTAGGTCCAAATAATTAATGTATTTAATTGCTACAATTAATATTATCAGAGTCTAAAATTGGGGTTTAAAGATTAATAAAAGATTTTATTTTTGTTGTGGGTAATTTAATTAAAAGATATAAAGTTGAGAAAAGTTATAAGAAATAAGTAAAAGCCAATGATTTAAGTGGGTATTTGGCAAAAACAAGGAGGGACCAAAGTGATATCTTTACCAAAGTATAAAAACCCTTCTTCTTCCTCATTAACATCAGCCCCAAACCCTAACTTTTCCACCCAAATTCGTGCTTCATCTTCACCCCTCTATTTTTTCATCTTCTTTCACTCAAAGGAAGCCAAAATCACTAAAAACTAAAGGAAAAATCATTTATATAGCCCAAAACCCTTTAGAAAAGAAGAAATAAGAAGTTGTTGGAGCTAAAGAAGTCATTTTCTTGGAGAAAGAAGAAAGGAAGAAGCTAAACACCCAAATCCACATTGTCTTTGGTAAAGGAAGAAGTAAGTGAAGCTAAAAATCATCTTGTCTTCTTCTTTTCTCTTGTTTT
>CATIWF010056489.1:0-19382 GCA_949630135.1 Balakata baccata | reverse complement strand
TCATTTTCTCTTTCCCAAAACGGTTCCAAATTAATTTTATACTTTATATTATGAATTGAATTCATCAAATTAATTATATTTTAAATTTTATGATAATTATATTAAGAAATATATTTATTTTTTAAAATATAATTATACAATAAATTAATAATATTAGTTATTAATTAATTTTAGATATATAAATCAATAAATAATATTATTTATTGATTTTATTTAAATAATTATTCAATAATACATGGGACTTACAATAATTTTTTTAATCACTTAAAATTCTTTCTTCTATTTTTAATCTAACAAGCTTACAAAATTTTATTTGGTTACTCTACTGGTGTAATTGTCCAAAAGAATTTCACAATTGAATATAAGTACCGATGGTGATGCTCGTACTCCTTTATCGAATACGGAATATGTTATTTGTGTACTTCTCCTCTATTAGTAAAGGTGTGGTCTCATCAATCATATTAAAGATTAATGGACTGTATATTTCACAAATTTCATCAATTATTCTTCCATTTCCTCTAATACAAGTATTAGCATAATCCCCTAAATAATTTTAGTCTATTATATTATTTCTAAATTAATTCAATTATAAAATGTTAACGAGTTCAAAACTAGAATGACTTGTAGCTACGCACACTCATATGCCTACTGCGCTACACTCCACTAGTCTCAGCAGCAAGCTATCGGTTGCATTGATTGACCCACCCAATCAAATTATTCCCAAATTGAAATATATATTTAATATTTGAACATAAAAAAAATATATATTTCTCAACAGAAGTGGCAATGGGCTTTTTGAGTTGGGCTGCTAAAGCCCATATTGGATACTGTCTTCTTCCTTGAGGAAAATTACAACTCGTTATTTGCAATTTTCTGTTGTTCAACCCTGCCAAATAAAGAATTAAAGAGCTTCAATTCTCTCTCTTCAAACAAATGGATAGTTCAGTCCAACCATTTCCAGTTGCTCACAAGGAGTTTTCTGTGGACATCAAGGTATAATAGGCCTCATTTTTCTCTTGGTTTTTGTTGTTTTATTGGTTCATTTGAATTTTCTTGATATTTCCTTCTTTTTTTCGGATTCTCTTTTGGGCGCATAATATGTTTGTTTAAATGCCAAGCCCGCTTTGCTTTGTGGCTACGACTACAAAGGAGCTTTCTTCCATGGTTCCCATCTCTTATATTCACTTTGTGATCAATGCATTAGGTTGCTATTTCAGATTAGTGTTGAGTTTCAAGTGAAATTGATTAAACGCTTAGACTTTTGTGACTGTCTTAGAATTTAGTCTGGGTTTTAGTTTGATGTTGCATAATTTTCGTCAGCTTCTTAATTCTCGTCTACAGGTTTGATTCAAAATAGTGCTAGTATACAGTTCGAGCTGTTAAGGCTGTTAATATTGTTACGATTTGTTGCTAATTACAACAAATATCAGATTTGCAGTAACAAATCGTAACAATATTAACAGCCTTCACAAGAACGTGATATTATATTTTGAGCATTTGCCAAACATGTCTTGGTTTGACTAGTTGATATTTGGAGATTATTAAGTGTAATGTGACATATTAGCCAACACTTTCAGTTCTTATGCTATCCGAACTCTGTATTAATTTGAGTTGTGCAGCTTAAATATACCAATTGACGAGATATATCTAGTCTGCTAACAAATAGGAGTGTCGTATTCCCTTTAGCCTTTAATTTTCTGCAGTTATACTTGTTTTGACCAGTGGACCTGGAAAATCAAATTTATAGGGTCTCCTTAGCAACATGGTTTCCATCAATTAAACATAAGGAACTGTAAGACTATATTTGTATTTCGTTTGAAGTTTTCACATGCATGTTTTGTGATGTATTTAAGTGTGAACAATACCTGAACTCAAACATTCTTATCATATTCTCAGTGATGCAAGTGTGTCATAAATAGTGCTATATTATTTAGTCTATCATCATTTAGTCCCCAGTTTCAGATTGCTTGCTTCTTGGCACATTGTGTTTAATGTGATCAGTAGTAACCATGTTGCCTTCAAATTGTCTCATCTTTTCTTTCGTAAAATTTTCTTTCATTAAGTTTTATCATTTAATTGTCTTTGACAAAGAATTCTCAGCTATGTTATTTCTTCTTGGCAGGGAAACAAAACAGACATTATCATCTGCCGTTATGACGACCATTTTTTTGTGAGTTTGTGCATCCCAGCTATTCATATTCTTACACACATTTTGATTGGTTAACGATGTTTATGATGTTTAAATTACTTCTCAGGTGATTGCAACTCAAATAGCAACCATGGGGACGATATTGCAAGCCAGGTCTGCATGTTTTCTTTTTTTGGAATGCATATTCCTTTATTGTCTTTTCAATTTTTGTTTCAGTGTGATACGGGTTTTAAAGTTTCAACTCTGTGATGGGACATTGTATAAGGGATAATGATCGTGGTTTGATATTACTGCTATATTAGATCTCACTATGACTTTTACAATTTTAGGATTGTCAGCCAGACAATAATGGGATATATGACTAATGTAGCAATAATGTTTCACATCACAGCAAGATCAGCTTACATGCTTGGGTTTATGACGTTTTTTATTTTTATTTTTCATATACATGCATCTAACCCCTGCCCAAAACTCATTTCTTTGCTTCAAAGAATCTGTTCAGGTTTATATATTTATTGGCAGTTGTCCTAACTATGGTAATGTTGTCCAGTTGATATTATTTCTATGGTAAAAGTTGTTCACTGACATAATTTTACATAGAAAATTAGAAATTGGCATTCCTGATTTCTTCAAAACTTTGATAGAAAGACAACGGCTCACAACATGATAGTGGATATTTCTATTATTCTTGGAAATGATAATTCTTCTGAAATGAACTTTCAAGACAATTCTGCTTCCCTGTTACCAGGAAGGAGGAAGGGGTGTCGATCCATCCCACTTTCAGTGTCTCTGTAATACTTGGCAAGCGAAATGAGGTAAGAACCTCAGTGTGCGCTAAAAACCTTTCCTATTATTCTAAATTGTGCTTGATTTTAGTTAAATGCAAATATATGCAGTCAATGCTGGTGGCTTGTGCTCGTCAACTGATTGAACACATAAGGTATATCTCATAATTCAGCCTGACAGATACGAGATAAGCTATCTATAGAAAAGTTACTATAATGTATGAAATGAATATAGATTTGTATGAGTAGGGGTATTCTGTATAGTTTGTTTAATTACGACCAATTTTATTTTATTTGTATTTATTTATTTTGTAATGGCAGTAACTCTGGTTCTTCCATGTCATTGGTTCTCTCTCTTGGTCTTAAAGATCACTCCACGGTATGGTCCAAAAATGCCCTCTTTTCAACAAATAAAGTTTAATCATAATAAGGTTCATGTTATGCAGGAGACACTGAAAGGAGTTGTTTCTGCTGTAATTGAAAACCGCATGTGGTAACAAGTTGCTGTAGTATTTCAGATACTGCAGTTCTTCTAATTTTGTTAAAATTTCCTGAAAGCAATTACAGCTGTTTCTGGTGAAGGCTTATCAGAGTAAAAAATGATGCTTGAGACAGCATATTTTGTGCTCAATTTTTATATTAGTTTATTTGCGCACTTGTAAGAACGTGGGAGATTTCAAATTCGAGTCTTCTTGCTACCATTTACCGATATTAGTAGGAGTTTAACACATTTACAATGTAATTAAGGGGATGGTGACCCCTGTTATATAAATCTACAGCCTATTGAGTTTCCTAACAAACTAATAAAAAAAAAAAAAATGCTTTCCTGTTGTATAATATTCTAATTTGTAGACCGAAATCTAAAATTTAATTCAATACTTCCCTTTAAACAAGCAGGATATTAAATATTAATCGACTGCAAATTCAGAAGGTTTTTTGTTATTGTTAGTTAGAATAGTTCAACTGATTATCATATTGTTAGCATAATTCAGAAGGTTCATTTGATTATTGGTTGCATAATTCAACTGATAATCAATTGTTAACTGAATACAAAATCGTGCCATATAGCATCCGTTCCATGTATTTTTCTGTACAAAGTATAGATCATAATCAACAAATAGCTTGCATTACAACCCGACTACATGGGCAGCATTTGGTTAGCTAACTCGAAATTCATATTAATATATCCAATTCAAACCCTTCATTATAATAATTGATCAAATTTGTAAAATCCAGCTCAGTTAAATCTAATAAAACATTTGATATTTTTCACAAAGCTGAACTAAACCAGATAGTACTCCATATTTTACAATATTCACATTTAAGGCAAGCACAAAGAGTCTGAATTTTTCTTCCTTTTTTAAAAAAAATAAATAAATAACATAAACTATATTTCTAGTATTGCAATTTGATTTCTTATTCAAAAGGTGGAATTCAATTTTGAACACCTTCAAACTGAATGGCAATCAAAGAGATCCCCAAAGAATAAGAGCGAGCCTCTGTATGCATCGGCTCCTTTTGAATACAAACTATACAACAAGGGCATCTCACTGTGTGGAGCGCATGCACACGACTCGTAAGACAGAATGAAAACCAGCTGTAATATAATTACAACACATCGCACATGATGCGAGATCTCAAGGAACGGCATCTCAAAATTTGGTCTGTTATTCATCAACCATGTTCACACCTATGGTACACTGCAAATACCAACATAAGATGCCTTTTATACCCTGCCTAAATACCCAGCTGATGATAACGATCTTTCTTTCGCCGCTCGAGAAATAAAATTGGCCGCCGAAGACATCATCATCATCATCTACCTCTTTCTATTTACTTAAAGGCCAAAGCATTCAATTGTCTTTCTAACTGCAAATGCAAAACAGTGCCAGTTAAACACCATGTTCATAGCTAAGAAAATGCCAAAACAACAAGGGGTGCAGTTACATATTTAAGCGTCCTGAACATCAAGTCTAAATTCTACACGGGTAAAATTATGTGTGGACAAGTGCAAATGGATTCAGCATTTCCATGTCTTTCAGCAACACTTCCTTATGCACTTCCCACCATACAATTCCAACACAGACAGAAAAAAAAAAAAAGCATATTTTTTTCCATAAAGCACTAACTTTTATTATAAAAACTAGGGGGGTGTTTGGTTCATAAAAAAAAAGGGTGGGAATGAGTATGGAAATAAGTGACTCCTAGGGAATTCATTCCCATAGAAAAATCTAACTAAATAAAAATTATAATCATTTTTTAATTTTTCAATATACTTTTAATTAATGTTAGAAGACATTTATGAAAAATATATAATTTTAATAATATTAATTTATTTTTTCAATATGACAGAATTAATAGTGTAATTATCTTAGATAAATAAATATATATAATTCAAGTTCAAATAATTTAAGGACCTCGTCATTTTATTTTAAAAAAATTATGTTAATCCACAAATTATATTTTAAAATAAATGCATTATATAAATATGATAATTTCATCAAACATATGTAAGTTGAATTTCATTCTCATTCTCATTCTCACTCCTTAATAAATAAAAATGAACTAAATAACATATTAAAATCAATCATTCCCATTCCCACCTTCGAACCAACCAGGTCCTAAGAGTATTTTATAAGTGAAGAAATACATTTTTTTTGTATTGGAAATATATAGTGGGAAGTGCATGAGAAAATGCTGATAGCATTTCTCATAAATTAATGGTAATTGTAGGAGATAAAAGCAGTCATCAATGGTTAAAAGCAGAGGACCCAAATGCTTTATCATTATATAGGATAGCATATCAGCATATGATCATGAGTCTCACAAGCCACTTTATTGAGCCAATAGGACTATGATCAGAAATTTTCCACGAAATTTGGAGAGTTTGTTACAATGATCAAGATAGACCAAACTTGGAAAATCAAGATAAATACACACCTGAGCATTCTTCATCTTCTGTCTCTGCAATTCCTCAACAAGGCTTCCAACACTGACATTTGAGATGACTTTCGGATAAATGTCAAAATATCAACAGTAATTTCACAACTAATTTTGGGTTTATCATGTCATACCTTTGTTGTAGATTAATCAACTGAGCCTGAAGCTCCTTTTCCCTAACATATGTAGGCGATATCTGCAAGATCATTTCATTTAGTAGCAATAAACTTTAATATCGTCAAATCTGATCCAGCAAGAAAAATGGGAAGGAGCACCATAACTCACAGCTTGGCATAGTCATTTTATTGCACATACACCTCAAAAAATTATTATATACTCCCTCCATCCAAAAAATATAGGTTCACTTTCCATTTTTTACCGTCCAACCGAAATTATAGGCCACTTTTTTTTTTTTTTTAAGTACAGTTATTTTGTTTAATTACAAATATACCCTTATTTATATATTCCATTATTATATTGTCACTACTACTTATATCAATAAATAAATCATCAATTAATTATTATTCTTGGACTCTTAAATTTTCAACTTTAATTTTAAATAACTCTTGAAATTGGTTGGCATTTTCATGAGTACTAATTTAAGTCTTACATTAAAAGATGAAATGGTTATTTTCAAGATAATAATATATGAATGATATTTTTGGAAAATATTAAGCAAAAATCATTAATTTAGCTAAACTAACTAATTTTCTTAATATGTACAAAAATAGAATTAAGTATATCTTTTCCGGATAGAGGGAGTAAATAAATTTATAACCTATCATCAACACTGTGAAATAATACAATTAACAATTGAAATGTGCTGTCATCAATTGAAACCACACATACATATGGTGATGATGATGAATAATAAAACAGACAGATATTCATTAGTGCTCAATCTTATACGAAAAAAGTATTATAGATATGCATTCAGCAATATGGCACATTAATTAATCCACTAGCAGGAAAAGAAATTCTTCCACCAAAAAGGATTTACGTTGTCTTTTTCTTTAAAAAACTACCTGTGAAATGTCATTACAGGAGGCCTCAGCTGACTCCAATTGCTTGCCTGCATTCATAAAGGAGTCCACTCGAATTAATTAGTGCTTGCAGTATTAATTTGCTAATAGAAAAAAAAAAATCATTATAAGACTGGAGGTATTACCAGAGCTTTGCTCCACATACTTGATCAGTTTAAGAATTTCTTCCTGTCAAGTGTCCACGATCTTTTAAATAAATAAATAAATAAATATTAGAACCATAATACAACACATCTTAGGAACATACCTGTTGTAAGGTGTTCTGCTGCAAAATGCATTGCAGTGATGGGAGAACTGTGGCAGCTGTGAGGTTTGATGTTGCTGGACCAGTTGGACCTCCACAAACTGGGCTGAAATAGCAGTTTGTAGGACCCTGAATCAGAAAAGAAATGGCAATGGTTACAAAGCCATTGCCTAAAAGATAAATGTCTAAGTTCCATCCTCAACATTAATCAAACATCACAAAACACAAACTCAACCTAATATCATGCCCCCAAGTGTGCTGCAAGAAAGGAATAGATATGTTCGTAATATAAGACATAGATGTTAAAGGCACACTCAAGGAGCACCAAGCGCTAGCCTTAAGGCTTTGAAAACCCAAAGGCAGGTGCTATTACAAAGGCACGCACCTTGGGCTTAAGGCGAAGCTCCCTAGAGGCGTGCCTTTGCGATTTATTAAATATTTGTTAAATATAGTATTAGTAAGAACTTGTTAAATATAGTATTAGTAAGATTTGGATCCTTATGTATTTAGGACTTCAAGTCTTTAGTAAGCCTAGGAACCATGAGTGTTTAGAATTTCAAACCTTAATTAAATTTTTTTTTTCCTTTGTGTATTTTTTGTTGCTATGACTTGTGCATTTTGAGTTCTATTAGGTTATAATATTATATCATCTTGCTAGTATTCTAATAATAAAATTTACAATTTTTTTAATTATTTTTTATTTTTGCACCTCATGTCATTCGGGCTCGCGACTAGGCTCTAGGGTCCCTTAGCACCTTAGTGCACCTTTAATAACTATGATCTAAGACATCAAACCTCCTAAAGCACCAAGTCAGGTCATATGGAAAATTGATTAAAACCAGAAGCATTGACACAAAGTTAAGGAGCGTTTTGGAATTCAAAATGATAATATATTAGGGTGACAATAAACGTATGCAACTAGGGTCCTGTCTCACTCGATCCAAATTAGTATAAAAAAACATATACTATGTTTATGAAGCTTCAATTACCAAGTAGCAAACCAAGGGGATACTAAGTAGCACTATTACTTAAACTGCTATTTCTTTTATATGGAATCATTAAAGCAAAGAAAGTCCATTTAGTATTTGCCTAATCTGTTATAATGCCTATTATGTATCTAACTTACTGAAAACTTACATGGCCATTTCCACAATATAAAGAAAATTCACTAAGGGTCACACAGTTTTGAGTTCAAGAAACAACTAATGGGTGCTTGAATTTATACTTGTGCTGAGGTGGTATTCTATCAGATCTCAAAACAATTTTTTCCCCCAATAAAGACTAACTCCTGCGCATTCTTGATTCTCATCAATTGGATAAGATACTGAGCATCATAACTAGGGCATTGTTCAAAACTAAATTCCAACAGGTCATAAATTTTCATCAAAATCTGAGATCAGGCTAATAGCCACCAATTTCATGCAACACAGCTGACCTATGCTAACCTGACAATAGCAAATTAACCATATATACCTTTGGGCTGAGATCTGCTGAAGTAACCTTAAAACGTCCCTTTCGTTGGACAACTGCTCCTTCTGACATATCCTCCACTGCATGAACAGATGTAACAAAAGCAAATGATTGAGAATAAATAAAATAATATCATCTATCATTATAAGAAGAACGTGTCAGAAAATCAAACCTGGCATACCAGATGAAAGGTTATTGGTGTCTCGTTTCTGTCGATATAACAATGGACCACTGTAATTTCGGTCTGACTGATATTTTGGCTGTATCAAATCCCTACAGAATATTTTGAAAATACCCAGCTATTAATTACTAGATCTAATAGTCACATGGAGATATGACACTGCCAAAGCAAATAATGGCATTGCAAGTTTGCAACTTCTTGAACATCATGATTTCAAACGAAAACAGTAAACTCACCAAATTGAGACAAGATTTGGTGCATGCATTCTGTAGTTACGAGGAATTAAGAATTTCACTCATTATATGAGTTGGCATTTAAAATCACTCCACAGGGTGATTAAACTGCTCTCCAGTGAATTAATACAGAACCTAGGTCCAGTTAATACTAAAGGCAGTCAGCCAGTCACTGACCAACAATGATCACATTAAAAGCAAGCTCATCAACCTACAAAATTTCACTTAGAGATTCTTGATATTTGACAATGACCGAAGTCTCATGCTCTTATCTTGGAGCAATGCTTTGGTAACATATGGCAGTCCTGAACTGCCCAGCTGTCATCAAGTTGCTGCACATCCAACAGTTGTCACTTGTCACCTTAAAACTATAACGCCATTTAGATGTTTTTATGAACTGAACTCACATTTTCCACCACCAGGCATCAAATGTTCACAGTTTCCAGCAAATCTGGGATATGGAACCCACATTATATTTCCTGGTCCTAAATGCTATATTTAGTCTGCATATAGCATCAAAGCCATAGAAATGCAACTAGAAAACTTCTAGCAGAGAACACAAGAAAAAAGGACGACCATCAATGATTCATTCAGTCCTGCCATGTAAGCTATGAAGGAACTACGTAAAAGAATGAAAATCACAGTAAACATAATAAAAAATCTTGATTCATTTAACAAAGCCTCCCAACAGCTCAGAGCATTTTATCTCCAACCAGTGCTGCCATGAAACACCACAAGAAAATAGAAAGATATACAGAAAAAAATTTGATGTTTTTAATTGCAAAAAGCAACTCTTTGAAGTTAAAATAACAAACAAAAACCAGATCTCCATAAGTAAAACTGTTCAGCAATTAAAAAAAAAAATCAAGTCAACAATAATGAAAATAATATAAACCAATAAACTTCATTTAGCAAAAGCTCACCTGTTATCATCACCAATAATCTTTTTAGGAGAAAAGGCACTATCTGGCACTAGTGGACTGCTTAAAAATTTTTTATGCCCCACAACATGACACAATGAAGAACTGCCTTGCCCAGGTTTGTCAACATCATTTGCTTCGCTTCCTTGGTTTTCAGCACATGGTGACAACTTTGTAGAGAAATGTTCTGAATCCGTTTCTGTCCGGGCAGTATTTTTCCAAACTGGACTAGTTGCATCGGCATCATCATCACCAACATCAAAACAACCTCTGCATCACAATACATGGTTCCATGGTTAAAAGAGGAACTAAAACCACAGAAAAATTAAATATTTACACCATTTGATATGCAAAAACCATCGTATAAAATTCAAAAGAAGCAAAAGGATGCCTGTTATATGAATCCATGTTTTCCATTTGATGGAAAGAAGACTACAATATCCTTAGAGCCACTTAGTATAGTGAAAATTGAGTAACTAGAACCACAAATGAGAAGCTGAGAGTAGAATAAAAAGAAAAGAAGAAGAGCCTCACTTAAGTGCTTGAAGAGGTTTGATAGGAAATGAAGCAAAAGAACTCTCCAAATCATGGATATCAGTGAACTCATCCTGAAACATTGGGTTAGATGTGAAACATATGGAAGAATGACCATGGAGTCGATGCTTTTCAGGAAATGTCAAACAGTAGAGGTATAAACTATAAAGAAAATTTGAGCATGGAAATTGATACCTCATTACTAGGAGCAGCAATTGAATGATTAAGCCTTTCATGGGACAGCTTCTCAGATAGAAGGTTGTCCCTTTGCTTCGCATTGCCATCTAGATCTTCTGCATTTGGCATGTCATCGAAATCCTGAACCTGCAGGTAGCACCAAATCACTGACAAGATGCAAAATAATAATGATAATGCAAAAATTTTGGCTACTAGCAGAATCAATTCATAAGAAATACAGAATATATGTCAACAAACTAAAATTGAAATTACTCACAAGAGCAGCTTGTCTTTTCAAATCCTCAAGGTTGAAATTCCATTCACTAATTCCTCTTATGTACTCTTGCTGCAACATCACCAAATAAAATTAATAATTCCATCAAATTTTGGAGAGAACATATACAACCTTAAAAGTTAATCTAAAAATAACACATTTAAGCGCTATGGGCATGCACAAAGATAAACACAAATAAGAATTTTCTTTTATCGAATCTTGTTAACTAGGATAACATCATAGGAACATTGATACATTCCACCAAAACTACAGCCTAAGCAAATTAGTCAAATTTCTTGTTCCACAGCCTTAGGATATTCTCAATTATGTAAAGATCCACTCAAACAAAAGTTGAACATAAATTCAAATTAACATTGCTCAATTCCAACTAAATACAAAAATAATTGAGCAAAAAATGAACAGACTATTTACCAAATTTAAAATTTCCCTAGTTCAGACATAATATAGCCAACATATTAGCTTCATTTTTTTTTTTTTTCTTTTTTACCAGAATAACATTGCTCTTTATAAAAAAACTAACACATCATCCAAACATTCTCAAGCTACTGAGTCAATATTGTTGCAGTTAACATGAAATTTTTATTGAAGCCTATGATGTTTAGAGACAGTTACCAACTATTGATAGAAATTGGAAAACCCAAAATGAAAATATGATGAGCCTCATACAAGATATAATTAGATTAGAATAAGGGATAGAGAGGTTTAGAGTGGGGTTTGGCTGTGTGGTTGTTGCTGTGAGGGCTGCAGCTAGATGTTTCAGGGCTGTGTTGAGTGCTGGTAATGTTGATGGGTAGTTTAGTGATTTTTGGTTGAGAAGTTTGTTACATAGGGTAGTGTAGTGTGGTTACAAAAAGGGCAGGTCGTTAGGGTGAGAATAATGCTGAATATTTTGTTAGTCCTCAGTGACTTTGGAGAGAACAAGCCTCTCAAATTGCTTGTACTCCTCTTTTTTTTGTTAAATTCCAAATTCAGTTCAATTTCCTTAATTCCATTCTCTGCTTAGTTTCCAGTTCATATCAAAATAACAACAACATATGAAAGGAGCACTCAAGCAAGTTCTCCTGCTACTAATATAAATATGGGTAGAAAGATGACTCTGCTGCCAATCTAATATCATGTTTGGCCCATCTGTCATGAAACCAATTACCTAAGGTCCAAGATAGAGTATTGAGATAAGTTTCTTTCCATCTCAGATACTCCAGACGAGTCCACCTGCATGCCATGTCTTTTCTAAACCATACAACACACAAGGAGAAGTCGAACTATATTTACACTATGGCGTAACTCATAAGTAAAACATGGAGCTTTACTCTGCAATAAGATTGCTTAAATAAGGCCAGACCAAATCAGAAGATTACTCGCTAACTCCTACTTACCAATATAATAAACATGATGTGTTCAAAAAAGTTCCAAAACATTCAAGTAGATCATAAATTTTGGCCAATCATTTATACATTTTTTGTCTTATGTCAACCATAACCTCAATTTTGTTTGTAGTGTTTCCTAGAATTAACTATAGCTGAAGGTTGGCAAACACCTAATTGGGACCAACATGGTGGAACCAAATGCTTAGCATTGGCATAGCATGGACCAGCCAATGGATTCTAGTATGGAACAAACAAAGCAAAGTTGATATTTTAGATGATATAATTTGACTAATACTTCAACGGTTCAACCCAAAGTGGAGGACCTAAACCAAATAAAACAGATGAAGGAAAACTTTAGGCAATTGTCACCTGTGATAATTGTTCCTTGTCCTCATATAGAGCCTTATTCTGAACTAGAAGATCAGCTTCTTTTGCCTGAAAAAGAAAAGAGAGAAAGGGCCATGACTCATAAGAAGCTATCCTCATCTAATAAAAGAGTCAGAAAACTGAAAATTTTTAATTTTAGTGAGCAAGAGACCTTCAATATTCTGTAACGTTCCCCTAAAGGAGGGAGCCCATCAAGAATAGTCCGAGCAATATATTCATTGGCGCGTGCATGTTTAAAGAAATGGTGTTTCAACAGCTTCTCTGAGGTGGGACGTTTCTTTGGATCCTTCACTAAGCAAGTAGCTACCATCTCTTTAAATGACTGAAAAGAATCACACAATTTGATTATAAATGCATGAGCATAATACTGAATGTTTCAACAGAGTAATAAAAGCAACCTTAGAAAATCTCTTGTCTCTTTCGTAGTCAAGCCCTGGAGGTGCATTTTGTAAAGTCATCAGCAAAACCTATGGTCATTGAAACATGATCAAGATATGAACCAGTAAATAAGCACAAATGAAATTCTTCTGAGGTGATAGTAATTATCAGAAATTAAATTTACTTTCATTGGTGGATACTTGGAGAAAGGAGCATGGCCATGAGCAAGTTCAAGAGCAGTTATTCCAAATGACCAGATGTCCGCTCTGTCCACAGAAACCAAATTTAACAGGTCTCTAATACAGGATTTCTAATATTTGAGAAACTAAGAAAAGAATGTTGATAAAAATAAAATCTGAAACTACTCACTTAAAGTCATATCCATGTAATTGCTGCATAACTTCAGGAGCCATCCTGGTACAGAAGCACAAAAGGAGGAAAAATGTTTTTGAGCACATATACACATGCAGCTGCTTCTGATAATCAACATTACGAGTTGACTCCTTCACGCCATAGAACATTAACAAGAAGTGAAAATGGGAAACTAGGTTAATAAATTACCAGCATGGAGTTCCAACAAAAGTATTTCTGGAACGCCGTCTATCTCCTGTATCAAACATGCAAGCTGACACTCCAAAGTCTGCTACCTTAACTGCACCATTAGAATCAACTAAAATGTTGCCAGCCTGCAAGAGAATATTCAGAAAACAGATAAGAATTATAGCACAGTGGTATTGCTCAAATTGAATAATAAAAGTTCCCACAAAGAATGCAATACACTAGCACACAACAACAAGAAATGCAGTTTCCGAGACAACAAGAATGCAAAATGCAGAAATATAATCAATGAAAAGAAAGGCATCCACCCACATACACAAATAGGAAATGGATAATGCGAAGAGAAATAAATTTTTGTTCACATATTCAAAAAATTTCTCTCACATCTGGTAGAACAATAGTCTATGTATAGCTCAAGTTTAGCTTATCTAAGATTTCTTTTCATAATTTTCTGTTCCTATAAAATATTTCATAATAAAACATGCCAATATGTCCTGGCCACAGTTATTAGACCACAAAAAGCAATGATGGAATGATCAAATAAGTAAAATACTATACCTTAACATCTCTGTGGATTTGACCGAGGGAATGAAGATAAACAAGAGCCTTGAGAGTATCACGCAATACTGTGGCAATAACAAGCTCCTCAAAACCTTCTGGATAAGCAGATTTCATTATATGAAGGCAGGATCCCCCAGCCATATATGGCATAACAACCCAAAGGCTGTGGCCAGTGGTAAAAGAACAATGTGCACGCAATACATTTGGATGCTCAGTCAAGGTCATTGTCTGTACCTCACGTCGGATACCATCCTGTGTTAGTAGTAATGTGAGACACGTTATAGTATGACAGCAATGTGAAACTTCCCATTCAACAATAATGAGATTCAGAAACAAACAACAACCAAGCACTAATAACATATAAAGCACATCTGATCTGCAGATTAATATAAAAAGAAAAACATTTATGAGTCACCACAATTTTAGCAATGACGAGGAAGGGAGAAAACAGAATAAGTAGGTGAAGTGAATGTTTCAAATATTCAGGCTTCATGATGCAATGGGACGATGAAGGTAATGAGAATATTAATCACATGATTACAGAAAGGAAAATGAGAAGGGCAAGAATGGCACAGGTCCTACAGGATCACAACATACCAGTTAAAGCAGAAGCCTCACAGGGATGCGATTTTTCCTTAGATAGTGGCAACAGGTATAACAAAAACGATGAGGATTCCAACATGGATGTATTAGGATACAATGCAATAAAGAACTGGAAAGAGAAAAACTAGTACACATGAAAGAAGGCAGAAGTGACGCATAGCAAAGATCAGTGACAAGATGAGCAACTGAGATTGGTTTGCGTTTCTACATTGTAAATGAGCTGCTGCACCAGTACAGACTACAGAGTTGAACAAGTCAGAGTTGCAAGAAAAAATAAGATAAAGGCTGAACCAGGATGATAAAGGGTGCATAGTGCCAGACTACTCAAGATATGTAACATTAATTTTAAAAAAAAAAAAAATCTAGCATGTCATGAGGCTACATGCAGTTGGAGGAAAGAAAGAAAGTTGGTAGTTTGCCAATAATATGATGTCAGTACGCTATAGGAAGGAAATGTATCCAACTTAGAGAATGACAAAGTAAGGTTTTTTCCTACTTTCCTTACTCCCAACCAGACATAGCCTACTAGATTGAAAATTTGAGATTAAAGGTTAATTGAGTTGGGTCAAAGTCACACCAAAAAAGTTATCAAACTACATACTTATAAATTATAATCAGTCGGTACAATATAAAAACTTATATTTAGTTGTTCCAAAACTTAAGCATGAATTATGCCGTGATACATTCAACTTTATTTTAATTTTACTGCTTGTTAATACGCAAGATGATTACAAGAATTTGCAATCAAAAAAGTAATGCACGCCCCGCAGTATGAGAAAATGCAAAGAGATTTTATATGTTAAGCAAGTATATGAAATCCCAACTAGCAGAATAATCTAACCAAAAAAGGTTTAAACAAATAGACACATATTCCAGCATATGTCCAGCCCAGTAATGAACACAAATGTCCAAGACTCAATTGAAAATTAAGGCACTTACCAGGTCATTGTTGCATCTTTCCAGATCAAGAACCTTAATAGCAACTATCTCATTGAGTGGAATGCAAAGAGCCCTATAAACAGTGGCACTCACGCCTTCACCAACTTCTTCATATAACTTGTAATCTTTTGCATTGACAGGAAACTTTTTCTCTGAAATGTGATCCATGGTCTCCTCTTATAGCACAACATTAACACCACCCTTTACTCCTAGATGAACCAGCAAACATACATGATGTGTATGTGGAGAATGTAAAAACTAAGTTGATGTGGGGTTTTTTCCAATTCCACAGCACTTCCCCCTTCTTCAACATCAAACGCTGTATGAACCCAATGGCTTCATCAAGTTGATATTACCAATTATTTTTCTTGCATGTAGAACATTTAAATTAATAAACCAAAAGCATATCTAACTTCCAAAATTACACTAAGAAGTGATTATCTCAGCATTCCCTTTTTAAAATTACCAAATAATACTCAAGCTGAGAAAAAGTAATAGCAAGTACATTTAGTGGAAGTAGGTCTAGAGGCTCTCACGAGCATCATTAATTTCTTCCACACACTGCAATATAACGCCAAATTCATATATATGCTCCCAAATTCAAGCAATGTCTCTTTTTATTCAGGTGCACATAAAGTTGAAGAACCACTATGCTTGAAGAATAAATATCCAGAACTCACACAAAACCAAAAGGCAGTAACGGAAGCATAACTTGAACCTGAACAGAGAAAAAAGGACAATTATCATTCTTATTCTTGAAAATCAAATAGAAAAAATGATATTTGATTGACATTTTCTTCTAAGGGAGGATTGGGGACAGATTAAATTGTCGTATGAGCATGGGATGTATAACCAGCTAGAAGAAAAGAAGAGTTCAAAAAGAGGCTGAACCGAAGTATAAACTGTAGATTCGCCAATTCATTAATTTTATTATGGTTAAACCAAACAATATTAGTATACTTACACCAAGTAAATTATCTTACAACATACTTCTACTTGACTTTGCACGTTTGACACTGGTCATCAGAAACCAGAAAAAACATTCCCATATGATTGAATGATGTAATAAAATAAATCCTTTCTTCGTCCCCAAGTCTAGATGTACGTTTAACTCAGAACTAAGTGCCACTCTTTCGGTTTAATCACATTCACCAGACTGCATTTAACATGCATTTTTGGGCCTAATTCCCTTCAATTGAAAAAAAAAGGCATTTTTAATAGTTCAGATTAATTCATCTGACAAGTGCATGAACATCTCGATTAGCAAAACCAGCTAAGATCATTGCAAATAGCAATTTAATCAAGGAAGAGCAACAAAACTTGATATAGTCTCAGATACGAATGAAGCTGCCAGGAAATTCAAAAGGGGAACACCTAGGGCCGAGTTTCATGATAAACAACCCAAAACCATTTGGCATCAGAACGTTCCCCGTATCCAATCTAACTCAAAGTTTTGATTTAAAACAAAGAAAAAAAAAACAAGCAAGTAACTTTCCAATCCCAATTGATAGCCCCAATTCCATCATTCGCTTAAACAAAGAAAATACGACTATAAATCAATAACTAACGAACATATCAAGTCAATCACGACTCATCGAAATTAACGTCAAACTCCTCCAATTCAACCATCGAACCTCAACTCAAATTAAGCTCAACTAACCAACACAAACTAAACTTCACATAGATTCATCAAATCAATAAGCAAAATTACATACTTCAGGGTTAAAAAAAAAACTGATTGCGGAAAGCCATAGAAGAGAAAGTAAGAACGGACCTGCTTCTTCAAATGATAAAACGACGTCGGACTCAGCAGCTGATGCAGTTTCAGTTACTTGTTGAAATGAGAAGAAGAAGATACAGTTTCTCTCTCGAAACTCCCCCTTTGTGTCCAACAAATCTGCAGCGAATTGAGGGTCAAGAGATCGAATCTGCCTTTTCTTTTTGTGTTTTTTTTTATTATTTTATTTTTATTAGCCTTTAATAATAATAATCTCAAATAGTAACAGATATAGCAATGGAAAATATAATAAAATAATATTTTAAAAATAGAAACGATAGAAATGGCAAAATCTTAGCCTGCGATGGGTTATCGGTTTGGAAAAAATGATTTTTGAAAAAAAAATATTTTTAAATTTTTTGAATTTTAAAAGCTGTTTTTAATAGAAATATAGGTAGATATTTTTAAAAAAATATATTTGAAAAAATTAATTTATAAAAAATTAATTAACTAAAAAAATTCAAAATTGATTTTTAAAATACTTAATAATAATCTCAAATATTAGAGGTGTGGGTAGGACTATAATTAAATTGAATCGAGATAAATATTGATAAGCTTAGATTTAATTTGTTTTTGAGTTTTAATATTTGAACTCAAGTTCAATTTGTTTCAAATTATTACGTTAGCAAGCGGTTTAATTTGACTTATAAATAGCTTATTTATTATGTTTAATAAAATTAGTTCGAGTTCGATTCGTTAACTAATAATGACGAAAATTTGAATTCCAGTTCAAGCTTGATAAAAGATTATAATATAAAAGAATTTTAAACGAACACGTTTGCAAATTTTTTAATGAACATATTTGCGAGTTTTTAAATGAATATATTTATGAGTTAGTTTGTAAATATGTACATAAATTTTTAAATAAACATATTTACAAACTAATAAATCAAATAATATTAAACTTGAAGTTAAAATTAACAAATAATATTGAATAAATTTTTTTTCAATATGAGACCCAAATAATTCACACACGAGTTAGTTCATTTACCACCCTGGCGTGGGGCGTCACAATTTTTTGAATTGGTGAATGTCTAGTTATTTTACCATCAATTTATATCTTCAATAAAAAATCAAAGAAATCGTGTTTTCGCCTCTAAACTTTATAATTTTGCACAATTAAATTTTTTGAAGTGAAATTTTATTCAATTGCCTTTTTTGAATTGAATATCAGAATTACAAAATTTATTCAACTAATTATAATTTTAGAAATAGGAATTAACTAAAAAGTTTATTCCACGACTCCCATAACTATCACTAATTTGATTTTTTTGAAGCAAAAGAAAATTTCATTACATAAATTTTGATATTTAACATTTTCATAAATATAAAGTTTATATTTAGTTGTTAAGACAAATTTGATAATTTAAAAATCAATTGAATATACTTAATTATATAAATTTAACGGGTCAACATATAATTTTTTCGAAAAAAATAAAGATAAATGCTAATTTAATTTTGCAGCAATCGGATTTGTATCTTATCCTATCTTAGGACATTTCAATTTCAATAAACAGAACTCTTTTACAATACATATGCAGTTAAATTTAAAATATTAGTTGATTTACAATGCTATTCTGCGAGTTGATTGTATAAATAATATCCAAATTTATCACTTTATTATAAATTGATATTAAAATTTTTAATTGTTATATATTAATATTAAAATGTTTAAAAAATATTATAATTTAGTATTTTAATTCAATTTTCAGCGTTAAAAAGTCTACGTGGCATGTTACATCACACAATCCATCGGCAACAAATCCACTAAAAATGACATAGTTTAAGGTTTTTAAATGATATATTTTATTTTTTCTGTTTTTAAAACCCTTAAATGATGT
>CATIWF010056469.1:0-13195 GCA_949630135.1 Balakata baccata | reverse complement strand
TTCTATTTACATTCCTTTCCTTTTTATATCATTCATGGCACATTATTAACACATTACGTATTTTCTTTTTCATTTTAATTATCAATTTTTTCTCACTACAGGCCTTTTATCACATTTTCATATCATTCATCATTATGTTATGCTGTTTTGACAAGTTAAAATACATGTGTACTTATCTCTTATGGAGCCAACTCAAAGTCCATGCTTTAAACTTGCCTAGTTTCCTTGGTGGTTAATTCCACCTTCCAAACTGTAACAACTCTTACCCTACTTTAGAACGGAATGGTAAGAGAGTATTGCCAGCTTGTTTGTGTTGATAACTTCGTTATGTGAAAACACTGATATTTTATTATTATTATTATTATTATTATTATTATTATTATTATTTTAAACTAAGCGTCCATCCAATTAAAAATTTTGCATACTCCAAAATTCATAATCTGTATCTTGTAATTAGACATATATTTACAATAATATTATACTCAAAATATCTATGTAATACACCCCATTATATTCTACATGGAAGAAATCTTTAATTCAATTTTACAAGCTTTTAACAAAATATGCCAAAAGTCAGTTGATACTTGAAGCTACTTTTGACTAGATTTCTTTCTTTTTTTTACAGACACCCTAACTTCTTAATTCTTTTGAACCTAAGCGAGGGAAATCACTCATGTAAGCTACTAGCTTAGTGGTGAAGGGTTTTGATCATGTATGAAATACATATAACGCAGCGGAAAATAAAAATTTTCAAAACCCGAATCAAAGGATTTTCATGTGCCAATTAAAATTAGTTTAATCAAAGAAAATTCAGAATTTATACCTTTATAATTTCTTGATTTTTCTTCAACTTCTCACCTTGTTGGGTTGTAGCAAACCACAACATGGACTTAGGCCCAATGTGATTGAGCATGCATGATTTTGTTTTAGGGTAAATAGGGCCTAAGTGTCCCTGCCTGTCTCTTTTTTCTTATGAATTTCTTTTCTCATCTTCCTCAAAGGTATTAGAAATTAAATGGCATAAAATGATTAAATCAAAATAAATAGAATTTGACAAAGCTAAATTAGTTAAATTGGACAATTTGACTATATAGTATTTTTGGCATTAACTATGTACATATAAAAATGTAGAGAAAATAATAATAATGAATAAATAAATAGTTAAATAAATTAATTAATTAATTAAATGAACGAGAGAAATGAGAAGAAAAATGAAAAAAAAAAAAAAAGAAAAGGAAGAAAGGACAGAAAGTTAGGCAGTTTAACTTTGCCTGCCTATCTTGTTTTCTCTCATTCTGAACAGCCTCTTTCCTAGCCCATTTCTTCTTCTTCTTCTCCCATAAGAGCCTTATTTTCTCAATTGTTTCACTTAAGTTTTACAATAAATTCAGTCCTTGCAAGTTTGTTCTTAGTAAGTAATCTTTTTTTCTTGTTTATGTGTCCATTATGACTGATTATGGTTTATCACAAGTAGTGTTTTAGCACTCAATTTTGATGCCAATAGAGATTGATTCTGAAAAGGTGTCAAACATAAAACTTATAGATTTATATTTTATTTGTATTGTTATATAATATATTTGCAAGATTTGGTGTCTATAAAAAGATATTTGCTGATGGATGAGACTAGTTCGATTGTGGAACCTAGCTAAATTACTTGCTGTTTTGATTGATTTTATATATGATAGAGTCAGTAATTGAAACTCAAAACATGAAAGTTGTAGATATCTGGTTACTCAATTATATACTAAATTTTAGGACCAGATTATGGGGGGATGTTGAGTTATGGTCAAGAGAGTCATGTGTGTTCCATATTTGAGCTGCCTGCTTAGTGTCTTATGCAAGTCTAGTCAAGTTTTTGCCCATTTTGAGCTCCTTATAGACATAATATGTAAATTGTCAAATCATGAAAGTTATAGGTATATATCTTTGCTAAAGTTTAGCATAAATAACACCTCAATATGTTATGTCTTTGATAAGATATGGTCTTCAAAATCCATACTAGTCCAGATGCCAACCCTATTCTTGACCAGTCAAAAGTACCCTACCATATGAAGACCTTAGAGGTAGAATGGATGAAAGCTGTAAACATAAAAAATGTTTCATTTTAAAATATATAAGTTTATTCAAAGTTTCATAAAAATATGACTTACATACTGTAAGATATGAAGAAGCAAATTTGGTGTTCCAAAATTGCCTTAGGGAAAATAGAACATCCATATAAATTACATAAAAAATGACACGATACTCCAATTATTCTAAAATTTGGATATGTTATATTTCTACATGTTAGGTTTAATTAGAAATAAGAATCATACTAATTGTACTAGTCTAGAAAACGTTATAAGCTTCTAAATACATAAAGGTAACACTACCATAATATCAAACCCTAGTTAGTGGTCCATATTATGCATATTTCAATTTGTTTAACTTTCACTAAGTTCATTTACCTACCAGTTGACTAAGTATACATTCAATTAGACCCATATCAAATTGGAGACCCTAAAGGAAGTGAAAGACAATAAGTTGGAAATTCAATATCAAAAGAAAAGTTGAGTCTAATTACCTAACGATTTCTTTGGTACGTATATTTATTCTTGCTACGTGCAATGTGACATGACTTGCTGTTATATATATTACATGATTACTATAGTATGACTATGATATAAAAAAGTAATGGATGACTGAAATGCATGGTTACATGGTTGTATTTTATTACATGAAAATGATTGATGATTCAATATGCAAATATGATACAAATACAATGGTAAAATAATGATTGTCGCAAATGTATATACATATGGACTTAAAAGGCGTTGTGACTAACTAAATGACATTATAAGGCAAAAGAAGAGGCTTATGGCCCAAACAAATGTTCAAAAGCAAAAAAAAAGGCCAATGGCCTAACAAATGTGCAAATGTTACAAATGATCAAGCTAGCTAGCTAGCAAATGCAAATGTTCACATGGAAACCCGTGACAATATCCATTTGACCTGGTCATAACAGTAAGAAAATGACATAAGCATAAGCAAATAAAACGTTTACATGAATTAATATTATTTATATTCATATGACATTGATAAATAAAATAAAATTTAAAATGTGTACGAATGGCAATTATTACTTGTAATTGTGATTTGCTTGGTACTATAGAAAGCTTTTGATGGTTATTCTTAATGAGTTGTAACTCACCAAATTGGATAATGTTTCAGGCAAAGAAGAGTAATTAGCTCATTTTAGTGATGCATACCGTATAGAAGTTATGGATCAAAGGTTACCGGCCAAGCCTCACCAATCTCTCTCCTTGCATTGCATCTATATATAGGAATATGACATCTATATTTTGGGTTGTATATCTACATATGTAATAAATTATGTATATAGTCAAGCTGTTATGCTTTGCTGAATTGTTAAAAGCTACAGAGTGATATTGCCATATGATTCAAAAAAAATATATCCCTCGTTATAAATAAGATATTATCTTATTACTATACAATACATGATGATACACGATAACATAATAGAAGTGATATCCATAGGTATAAGGTGTTATAGACAGTCTTAATACATTAACTTAAAAGACTTCATGTCATTAAAAACTCATATTATGACTAAAATAATAATTCTTGACACGAGCACTACCTATGTAGTTATTATCTGGCATCATTATTCAGTACCATTAGCTCCTTAAGTACCCACTGGTTTATCGAAATATCATTATGTCATAGAGAATGAGATTCCTCTTCTGAATAAACTATGTGATAACCTAGATGCTTAATGAATGCCCAATTTATTGTCCTTTTTCAGTTATCAACATTTTTAAGATTACCTTTTATAAGAGATATTTATCTCATTACTATCAACAATTTGATAATAAATTCTCTATCGATAATTAAATGGTTGTACATTTTATAGTATAAACTAACTACTGCATTTATAATATAATCAACAACGTGAATATTTTATTTATTATGAATATGAAATATACATGTGTCCATTGTGGTATATTATTTAATATATAAAAAGAAATGAATGTACTAGGTTATATACACCACTGATAACACCAAAGCGTAACGCCCATAAGTAGGACTTAGTAGTAATTGTTAGGTTTTGAAGATGTATCACACACCAAAACGCAAGGAAATTAATTTTTTTCAAAATCCCGAATCATAGGATTCTAGCCGTTAAAACTAATTGAATAAATACATAGTTAGAAATTATACCTTTATTTTCTTAGGTTGATTCTTCAATTTTTCTGCTCATTGGGTTATCATAAACTATAACAATCCAAACTAGGATCACCTTTAACGTTGATCCATGCAAAAATGCAAGAAGAAAACCTTAAAGGTGATAATTTGAACACATATAATGTGCTAGCAAGGTGTATGTTCTTGAGAGAATTTTCAAAGAATTTTATCTTAATTCTTTTTCGTGGCATAATAATTTTCTGCTAGACATATTAAATTTGTGCTAGAAAATTAATATTTATGTCTTAAAAAATGCCCCTAGGGTATAGAGTCCCACTTTTGCCTAAAAATCTTTCGAATTTTGAAAGACCACAAAAATAGGCAAGATTGGGGCTGTTGGGCTGGCTAGCAAGCAGGTTGGCAGGCCTACCTGCATGCTACAGGCCAGTGTAGGCTCGTACTGGCCCATGCGCACTAACGGGCCTACGGACCCCTGATGACTCCGAAACATTTCCACGATCCCAACACTATCTAGCGCTAAATTTCTATCATATTTTGGATCATATCCAAGACCATTTTACTCATTTTTCATACCTCCAATGCGTGTGACCCATTACATTCTCAGTTATATTGGCCACCCTAATTAACAATTAATTCGAGGAAGTCATAAGCAGTATCTAGCAACACATCATGACCCCCAACTAACAGGAAATCAATAGTTTGATTACGAACCGTTCCATAGACAATAATCCGTGCAATTCATTCTTTCCAAACTCGGTTCAGAGCATGGACTATATGTCAAGTTTTGCTAAACTGACTACGTCACACCTAGCCCAAATGATATTAGATCTTGTCACTAGGACTCATTACTCTATTAGACATGTCACATAAGACAATTTTCATGACATTTCTACTCTGGCTAGAGATTCCAGAGTAATGATCTCGACAAGAGGCCGTGGGTATACACTCCCTCTATCAAGAGCGATAAATCCTCTATTGGCTATCCAATTTTTTTCGAATACCTCAAGTTGTACCAAATCACCACTCTATAAGTGACCTCTATGAGGCAATAAAGAATGGAGTCAAAGCACATAAATAGTATCTAAGATATTCTTGAGTACCTCAAGTCTAAGGATACTTGCATTATTGCTATGATAATACTGTCATTGACATTTGAAGAGATAATCCATTTGATTATCTCATAGTAGGTCATCCAATGTACTTGACTACTCTTAGCAAGCATCCACATGTTAACTTTGAATATCTCATGCTCACAGATTAAGAGATCTACTACTTGATCCCATCAAGGAGTATAACATGTGCTAGTCTATCCGGATTAACAAATATAGCTTTATATAGCTATATATGACAATTTTGAAGGGTTTTGAACCTATATCACATATATATTACATAGTAAAAATTAAAATTTTTCAAAACCATAAATAAAAGAATTGCCTTGTGCCAATTAAAACTAATTTAAAGCAAAATTCTGAAATTATACCTTTATAATTTGTTGATTTGTTCTTTGACTTCTCACCTTGTTGGGTTATAGCAAACTATAACAATCCAATCCTGGATTGTCTCTAACAATATTCATGCAAAGATGAGAGAATGAAACTACTAGGGAGATGGCTTGAACATACCTCAAAGTGCTAATAATGGTGTATATTCCTTTAAGAGGAAAATTAAACACATTAATTTTCTTATTGTCTCCAAAAAATTTTCTTCTCCTAGAATTTTTTCCTTGTCTATTTTCTATCTTTTGGGGTCTTTTAGATCCAAAAACAAATCATATTTTAAGGGCAAAAATCAAGAGAGGAGAAAATGAAAGGTTGTGTGGAATAATGGCAATTAAGGCCAATTAAATGGGCAAATGCATCTGAACCGAAATAATTCTCTCATATTTCTGGATTCCATCCAAACCCATTTTACTCATTCTTCACATGTCCAATACTTGTGATCCATTATGTTCCTAGTTATGTGGCCACTTAAATTATCAATTAATTTAAACAAGTCATGAGCGGTAACTAGCAACACATCATCACCCCCAATTGACCAGAAAGTCAGTAGTTTGATTATGAACCTTTCCATAGACAATTTATGTACAATTTATCCTTTCACCATTCTATGCCCCACTTGGTTCAGAGTATGGATAATGTGTCAACTCCTGCTAGACTGACTGTATCACACCTAGCCCAAGAGATGTTAGATCTTATCATTAAGATAATTACTCTATTAGACATGTCACTAAAGACCATCTTCATGACATTTCCACTATGGCTAGAGATTCCTAAGTAATGTCCTGACAAGTGGCCATAGGTATACATTCCCTCTATTTAGAATGGTGAATCCTTTGTTGGCTACCCAATTACCTTCGAATACCTCAAATTGTACCCATTCACCACCCTATAAGCAATCTCTATGAGGTAACAAGGAATAGAGTCAAAGTACAGTATTAGTATCTAAGATATCATTGAGTAAGGATACTTGTACTATAGCTATGATGAGACTATCATTGACATTTGAATAGAATATCCATATGATTGTCTCATAGAAGGTGATCCAATGTACTTGGCTACTCTTAGCAAGCATCCACATTTCAACTCTAAACATCTCATGCTTATAGATTATGAGATATATTGCTTGATCCAATCAAAGAATATAACATGTGCTAGTTTATCTGATTAATAATGTCTTGTCTCATTAATCATATGACTATGGATAATTTAGATACTAATAGAATTATACATGATAAGAATCTCATTATAATGATCTCACCATTATTCCCTTAATGCTATATTATGTATCAAGAACTTCATTAATAGATTTAAGATCACTATCAATTCATATATTAAATGAATACCAAATGAATGAAAATACCTTTTATTAATTAAAGAGATTTGTAGAATAAGTGGTAAAGGTGATTGTCTTTAGAGCACTTCTCTAACAACCTCCCACTTGTACAAAATCTAATACCTTTTTATTGAATTCCATAGGCGAGTACATGAGAATCTTATTTCCTTTGGGAAGTGGCTTAGTTAGTGGATCAGCTATATTCTGTTCAGTGGGCACTTTCTATACTTTTACATCATTCCAACCAATGATTTCTCTAATCAAATGGTATTTTCTAAGTACATGTCTAGACTTCTGATGAGACATGATGGGTTTTGAACATGTATCACGTACATATTACGCAGCGGAAAATAAAATTTTTTAAAACCTGATTCAAGGGATTGTACTTGTGCCAATTAAAACTAATTTAACCAAGGAAAATTCATAAATTTGACCTTTATAATTTCTTGATTTTTCTTCAACTTCTCACCTTGTTGGATTATAGCAAGCCACAACAATCTAGTATTGGATTATCTCTAACAATATCCACGCGAAGATAAAAGAATGAAACCACTCAGGAGATGGCTTAAACATACCTCAAAGTGCTAGTAATGATGTTTGTTCATTTGAGAGGAAAATTAAACTCATTAATTTTCTTGTTGTCTCCATAATTTTTCTTCTCACAAAAAATTCTTTCTTGTCTATTTTCTGTCTTTTAGGGTCTTTTAGATCCAAAAGAAAATCAAAAAATTAGATTAAAGTTGAAGAGAAAAGAAAATGAAGATTCATGAATAGTGAATTGGCCAATTGCCCAATTTATAGAAGAATTGTGAATTAGCCAATTGCCTAATTTATAGGGGAATTAGGACACTGCTGTGCACTTAGGCTAGTTGGGCAAGCCCGCGTGGGCCCGTATTGGTCCGTCAGTCCCTCCGAGCGATTTTTCCTTGTGATCTTATCACGAACCGTCTCAAAATAATTTTATCATATGTAGGATCTCATCCAAAGCCATTTTACTCATTCTTTACATCTTCAATGTTTCTGACCAATTAGGTTCCCAGCTATGTTGGCCACTTAAATTATCAAATAATTTAAACAAGTCATGAGTGGTATCTAGCAATACATCAAGACCCCCAATTGACTAGAAAGTCAGTGGTTTGACTGCAAACCTTTCCATAGATGGCAATATGTGCAATTCGTCCTTTCACCATCCTATATCCCATTCGGTTCAAAGCATGGACTGTGTCAACTCCTGCTAAACTGACTATGTCACACCTAGCCCTAGTAATAATAGATCTTGTCCTTGGGACTCATTACTCTCTTAGACATGTCTGAAGACCATCTTCAGGACATTTCCACTATGGCTAGAGATTCCCGAGTAATGATCTCGACAAGAGGCCATAGGTATACTCTCCCTCTATAAAGAATGGTGAATCCTCTATTGGTTACCCAATTACCTTCGAATACCTCAAGCTGTACCCAATCACCACCCTATGAGTAATAGAATCAGTATCCAAGATATCTTTTAGTACCTCAAGTCTAAGGATACTTGCCTCATTGCTAAGATGAGACTATCATTGACATTTGAATAGATAATCCATATGATTGTCTCATAGCATGTCATCCAATGTACTTGACAACTCTTAGCAAGCATCCACATGTTAACTTTGAACATCTCATATTTACAGCTTATGACATCTACTAGTTGATCCAATCAAGGAGTATAACATGTGCTAGTCTATCCACATCAACAATATCCCATCTTGTTGATCCGATGACTAGGGATAATTTAGATACTAACCTAATTACACATGATAAGAATCTCATTATCATAATCCCATCATGATTTCCTTCATGCTATGTTTCATATCATGGACTTTCACTAATCAGTTTAAGATCTATATCAATTCATATGCAAATGAATACTAATATAATGAAAGAATGCCTTTATGAATGTGTACACTAAGTGCTTAAGGAAATTGCCTTTTGGGCACATCTCTAACAAAAATTGCTCAGGAATGTGATGGGTCGCTGGCATGGCAGGCCCAACAACACGCTAGTGCATATAAATTGGCCAAAGTGGCCATTTTCACCCAACCTTTCATTTTCTTCTCTCTTCAATATTGATCTATGAATGTAATTTTCTTTTGGATCTAAAAAACTGAGATAGAAAATATACAAGGAAAAATTTTTAGGAGAAGAAAAATTTTTGGAGACAATAAAAAAAATTAAAGAGTTTAATTTTTCCTCTTAGAGGAACATATTCATTTCTAGCACTTTGAGGTGTGTTCAAGCCATCTCCTAAGTGGTTTCATCCTCTTATCTTCACATGGATATTGTTAGAGATAATTCAAGATTGGATTGTTGTGGTTTGCCACAACCCAACAAGGTGAGAAGTTGAAGAAAAATCAATAAATTATAAAGGTATAATTTCTGAATTTTCCTTTTGTTAAATTAGTTTTAATTGGCACAAGCCGATTCTTTTGTTTCAGGTTTTGAAAAATTTTAAATTTCACTGTGCAACATATATGTGATACACGCTCAAAATCCTTCATCAAATCTAAGGCCCATTTTACTCTTTCCTCACACTCTTCTATACGTGTGACCCAATAGGTTCCCCATTATATTAGTCACTCAATTTATCATATAATATTGAGCAAATCAAGAGCAGTGTCTAGCCATACATCATGACCCCCAATTGACCGGAAAGGTCAGTGGTCTGACTCGAACCCTTCTATAGAACAATTATCTATGTACTTTATCCTTTCACCTCACTGTACCCCACTTGGTTTAGAGTATGGACAATGTATCAACTCCTACTAGACTGAATATGTCACACCTAGTCTAAGTGATATTCGTTTCTTATCCATGAGACTCATTACTCTAATAAGATATGTCTTTTAAGACCATCTTTAAGACATGTCCAGCTCACGCAAGGATTTCTGAGTAATGCTCTCCATAAGAGGCCATAGGTATAGTCTCCTTCTATCAAGAGTGGTGAATCCCTTATTGGCTACTCAACTGCCTTCGAATACCTCAAGCTATACCCAATCACCTCTTTAAGAGCGACCTCTATGAGGCAACAAGAAACAGGGTCAAAGTATAGAATCAGTATCTAAGATAACCTTGAGCACCTCAAGTTTAAGGATACTTGCACCATTTCTATAATGAGACTATCACTGACATATGAATAGATAATGCATGTGATTGTCTCATGGCAAGTCATCTAATATACTTGGCTATACTTAGCAAGCATCCACATGTTAACTTTAAATATCTCATGTCTATAGTTTATAAGATCAACTACTTGATCCAATCAAGAAGTATAACATCTGCTAGTCTATCCATATTAATAATGTCCCATCTTGTTAATCCTATAACTAAGGATAATTTAGATATAAATACATTTACACATGATAGGAATCTCACCATCATGATCTCATCATGATTTCCTTCATGTTGTGTTATATATCATGGACTACATCATTTGGTTTAAGATCTATATCAATTCATGTATGCATGAACACTAATATAATGTAAGAATTCCTATATGTATGTGTACATTAAGTGCCTAAGGAGATTGCCTTTAGAGCACCTATCTAACAATCATGATGTGAGATTCCTATCATATGTAATTATATTTGTATCTAAAATATCCCTAACCATATGATCAATAGGATGGGACACTGTTGATCTGGTTAGGCTAGCACATGTTATTCTTTTTTATTGGATCAAGTAATAGTTCTTTTAAACTGTAAGCATGAGATGTTTAGAGTTAATAGGTGAATGCTTGATAAGGTAGTCAAGTAAATTGGACACCTGCTATAAGATTATCATATGAGTATTCAACACATATCTCGATAATAATCTCATCATAGTAATGGTGCAAATATCCTTAGACTTGAGGTGCTCAAGGTTATCTTGGATAATGATCTTGTGCTTTACCTCCATTCTTTGTTGCCTCTAGGAAAGGTCGCTCATAGAATGGTGATTGGGTACAGCTTAAGGTATTCGAAGATAGTTAGGTAGCAAATAGAGGATTCATCGCTCATTTTAGATGGAGAGTATACCTATGGCCACTTATCGGGACATTACTCAGGAAACTTCAGCAAAGTATGACTGTCTTGAAGAAGGTCCTCGAAGACATATCTTTAAGAGTAATGAGTCTCAGTGGTAAGTACTAACATCACTTGGACTAGATGTGATGTAGTCAGTATAATGGGAGCTAACACTTAGATTATGCTCTAAACCGAGTGGGGTATAGTAAGGGTGAAAGGATGAATTGCATGGATATTTTCTATGGAAAGGTTCGTAGTCAAACCACTGACTTTCAGGTCAATTGGAGGTCATGATGAGTTGCTAGATACTGCTCATGACTTGCTCGAGATCAAGCGTTGATTTGAATGGCCAACATAACTGGGAACCTAATGGATCACACACATCAAAAGTGTGCAAAGGAAGTAAAATGGGCTTTTGGATTAGATCCAAAATGGAGAGAGAAAGGATGGTCTAGACAGTTTCCTGCCTGGGAATGGTACATTCTCGATCTGGATGAAGTCACAAGCAAGAAAGTCTAGCTCGCTGTCCAGAATCTACTAGGCTAAAATTACACTATGTCCCGATTGGGACATGGCATGTTATGACTAGAAACCGCCCGATGTGGGCATATTTAGATCGAGAAATGTATTTTCTGATTAGGGCTAATGTTAGATAAGGAAACCTTATCTGATTAGGATTCTATGAACAACGGTTCAAAATGTTCTGGGATTTAAAAGTGGCTGCATACTAAAGAACAAAATTGTTTTTGTTCTTCCTTTTCTCCATTGCATTCTTTCTTGCTATTATAAGGGATAGTGCAAAACACAACACCCACGGGTTTTCTTCTTCACATCCTTTACGTGGACTTCCATTAAAGGTGATCCAAGTGAGGATTAATGTGGTTTGCAATAACCCAGTAAGGTGATTAAAAGAACTGAAAACTCTGAACTAAAGGTAATCATCTTCAAACCTTGTTTTGGTTAATCATTCATACCTACGTAGGACGATTTCCACCATTGGGATTCAAAAATTTAATTTTCCGATGTGCATGTATATATGATATGCATGTAAGAATCCCAATAGTGGTAACAAAGCCACCATATGATTATTATGTTTGATTTTAATTTGAAGAAATAATGAGATTGCATAAAAATTGGATTTTAGGGTTCCTAATTTTAATGAGATTAAAATGGCCAAATTTGATGTTCATTAACATTAATCTGTTCATATGATGTTTTGGGAATAATGGGTATGAATAACTAGATACAAATTTGATTTATATGATTAAATCATTGTGATTGTGTTTGATTGTCGAAATTGATTTTAAATGGTTTAAAAATTGATTGATCATATAATTTTATGGTTTGAATGTATTGAATGGTCATATGATGTCTGTCTATGAATGAAAATATGTTGAGAACACCCTTTCAATCTAAAATGGCAGCCATTATGAAAGTTGAAAATGTTTTCATTTTTTCGAAAAACGTAGAAGTCCTATGCGAGAAAGGTTTCCCAACCGGGACACTACCTAATTCCAGTTTTATTTTAATTTGTAATTTTCTTGATTCCAGCACCTTTAGTTCATAAAATCGTGATTTTATTAATTTTTTTTATGTTTCAAAATATACCAGTTTGTTAATTTAATTCTTTGTTGGTTCCAATTTTAATTCTAAAAATTCATTGATTCAGTTTGGGTGTTTTGTGATTGGTTCGCTAGTTCAATATTGTACTTGAAGGGTTTTGATCATCTATCATATACATATAACGCAGCGGAAAATAAAATTTTCAAAACCCGAATCAAAGGATTTTCATGTGCCAATTAAAACTAATTTAACCAAAGAAAATTCAAAATTTATACCTTTATAATTTCTTGATTTTTCTTCAACTTCTCACCTTGTTGGGTTGTAGAAAACCACAACAATCCAATCTAGGATTGTCTCTAACAATATCCATGCGAAGATGAGAGGATGAAACCACTAGGGAGATGGCTTGAACATTCCTCATGTTAGAGATGTGCCCAAAAGGCAATCGCCTTAAGCACTTAGTGTACACATTCATAAAGGCATTCTTTCATTATATTAGTATTCATTTGCATATGAATTGATATAGATCTTAAACTGATTAATGAAAGTCCATGATA
>CATIWF010056461.1:0-45789 GCA_949630135.1 Balakata baccata | reverse complement strand
TTAATCTAACCTAAAAATTGGATTGAACATTAGTTAATTCATTGGTTTGATTAGCTAATGCATAAGGTGATCGCCATGAAATATTAATTCTATGAATTTAATGCTTGGGAGGGAATGCAAAATTGGGTGAGCAAAGCCGGGTACCCACTTTATCTCTTGATTTTATTCCTTAATTACTTTTCAATTTAATTAATTAGTTTTTACCCAAAATCAAATCAAACGGATTAGAGTGTTTAGGTTGCATTTCGTGTTCATTGGTAATTAAAGTAATTAAGAGTCTAAGCTAGTGATTTCTTATGAGATCGACTCCGGGATGACACTTGCCATTCTACAATTAGTTCGTGCACTTGCGGGTTAAACCTTGAGTTGACATCACAAAGGCTAACACTATTTAATTCTTTTCGTTACTATAATGAATTTCACATCTAGTAAGTGTTTATATTTTAATTTATACATAATGAATTATTTGTTCAAGATCTTGTAATATTGATGGTATTATGATAATGATTTGATTATGTTGCCTTCAAGATTTATTGCTTACAGTTTTATTGAGTAACTGCCACCAATTTTAAAGGCATCTGAATTCTTAAACTTGAACTCCACTTTGTCTGCCCCAACATCCTTGACAAATCCTAGAGCATCATCACTTGTAACCTGCTTACAAATAAAGTTTTAGTATTCATAAATTAATGGATAAGAGAGCTAACTGTTCAAAAGAATCAATTAATGGAAACATTTTGGTGAAAAAAGGCAAACTGCAAGGCCTTCAAGGATTTTGTTGATGGATCCTTGACTAGTAGAAACGGTGCGTCTACGAGATTGGTGAAGGCTGGTGAGTAATCGAACTGAACTTCCTTCAACATGCGGAAATATGATAATCTCTTTCATAAATTATTAATTATTATTGCTATTATTGCAACCCGTCAAATTCGCATTTTGCTTGATTTATAATACACTGTTCTACAGAAAAAATAAAAGAAGAAAGAGATTATCTAGGACTTCATTTTACTAATAAAATAATTACAATTACTAATAATTTACTAATAAATAATTAATAAATATAAAATAAGAATTAATAAATATAAATAAACAATAATTAATGAGCAATAGGTCTTACATGTAAAGGGTCTCAGATACTTTGAAGTCCATAGTGTCTAGTAATGTATCAATTACCTTTTTTTTTTTATTATTATGTTAACGATATTGAAGCCGAAAAGGGAATGAAGGAACTTGATGAGAGGCGAAAGTCTAATGAATACAGCGGAGCGAGAAGCAATTAGAGTAACAGAGGTGGAGGTAGAGAAGTCGGGTCGAACTTCTGTTGAAACAAAGGTAACAAGAGGAGGCGGGCTTACAGCTAGAGGATGGCACAGCAGTGGAGGAAAACTACTTAGAGTAGGAGTGGCAAGTAGCGGGGGCCTCGGAGGGAACATAGTCATACGACAATAAGGATGATTTATTTTAAAAATAAAAAATAAAAGGAGAGTCAAGCGACGACATATTTAACACTTAATCTTTTTCTTTTGGCATATGGCCTATATAGGCAATGAGACGGGTCATAATGGATTTTTTCATACTCATTTCCGATCCTGAAATTTTCCCCTAATTTTTGTTCTCGTCTTGATCTCGGACAGAAAAAATTTTTTAATTTCCATCCCCGCTTTCTACAGGGATAGGGATTCCTGATCCAATCTTTAATTTTATTATATTTTTTTAATATTTAAAATTTTTTTTATTATTTTAATTAATTGGTTAATTATATAATTTTTAAAATAAAATATATATTTTTACTTTAAATAAATATTATATTCTTATTTTATTATTTTTAAATTTATTAGTTATGTTAAAATATAAATAAATATTATGTATATGAATATCTATTAAATATATAAATATAAATAAAATTATCGGAGTGGGAGATGTATATACCATTATCGTCCCGTTCTCGATACAAAAAAAAATTTAGGATCAAGGAGGAGTATAGAATAGGAGAAAAAGTACACCTCGTTTGGAACGGAGCACTGTGGATTGGGAGAAAATTGGCATCCCTAATATGGCATATATCGCTTCTTCTAATTGTCTAAAATTATCATTTTGCTTTTTAAAATTTTTTTGATTAATTTTGCTATCCTTAATTAATTTTTATTTTATATTATCTTCCTCTTTTATTTGTAAAAACTTGCATATGGTTCCTAATGCTGACGTAGCGAAAAAAATATTTGATTTAGTTAATGGTATTATATCAACTATTATGTCAATATCAATAAATTGCATGTATATTTTTATAAACTTTAAAGAGAGCAATATACAGTGGATAACAAAGTGAAAAAAAAATAGCAAAATGATAATTTTTGATAATTGCATGATCAGGATTATGCCTTTTTCTTTTTTTGAAAGTAAAATAATATTTCATTTGACACCTAATCTAATAACACTTGTTGGACACTTTTAATGAAACTGAATTTATGTTTGGAAAAAATTATTATTATTTTTTAAAAATTTTTATTTAACTCTGATATTTGAAATTGTATTAGTACTCTTTGAAATTCAAAATTTATATAATTGATTTTATTAATTTTACCATTGTTAAATTATATAATACTTCTGTTAAATTTTAAAATATTTTGTATTAGTCAAAAAATATTTTTTTTTCTTAGTAATAATAATACAATATGTCAAATTTTAAAAATACAATTACAACTGATCAAACTTGTATAAATTATTAGTATGATATATCAAATTTTAAGAGTAAGTAATAATATTATCTTTATTAATTTACTACAATCTAATATTTTTTGGATTAATTACCGTAAAATATTCAAACTATCGACTTCTTAATAATTTTGACATGTACTATAAAAATTTGCATAATAATACCTGTACTCATTTAATATATATATATATATATATATATATATATATACACACACACACACCTACATGGCAACCTGAATCCTACATGACATATGACTTAAAAAAATTGTTAATAAGAAGAAAAAAAATTTGCCACCTCAGATAGGTGCGTTTTGCACCTTTATTTTTTTTATATATAAAAAAACCATAGATAAAAATATTATAATCTCTCAATTCCATTCTTCTTTTGACTACCGCCCCACTCTACAGCGTCAAATAATCTTCGATCCCCTTCACTCAAATGCTTCATAACCACTACTCCTTTAAAGGAAACTTCAATGCCTACTCCACTCATCCTAGCCACGTTAGCATCGTAAAGGAATTCCTTATGTCAATCTACAATGATATCATAGCCATGGATTAGGTCAGCTATAATCTCCAAGGTCCTATGGTGCTGACTTCGGAATATACAATAAGATTTACATTTTTGAAGCCGAAAGAGAATTTAGAAGAGCAAGTGAAAGATAAGTTAATTGTAATTAAAGGAATTAAGGAGTTTTAGAAGAATCGATTAGCTAATTTATGAGAAAAATTTATCTCTAGCAAAAGATAAAAAGTATTGAATCGCATCGTTTGTTGTTTTTTTTTTGAATAAATGAATTGGATGTTGTAAATGCTAAAGAAAATTTGGTGAATTTGCATAAAGAGAAAGTTAGGAATTATTTGTATTATCATCTCCACAATCTTCAAGTCTTTAAAGGTATCTTGTTGAGGATTACATTTCGTGTCTACCGCTTTTGTTTTGAGGTAAAATGATTTTTTAATACAAAAACTTTGGCATTGTATCAAAATAATATCAAATTTTTGTTTTGTACCAAATTCAGTATCATATCTTTGTATTTTTGTTTAAAATGAAAATACCTATAATATTTATGTTTAAATTCGTCTGACATGAATATCGAAGATATACATGTCATGACACGCCATATGCCACTTAAGATAAAAATGTCACGTATTGTCAACTTATATATGTAGAACCAAAATATACATTTTTTTAAATCACTATCTAAAAACCCAATCCTCATTTAAAAAGAGATTTTTGGCCCTTAGATATATGAGTTGGCAATATGTGACATTTTTATATGAAGTAGCATGTGACATGTCATGACATGTATATCTCTAATATCCATATCAAACGAATTCTACAGTAAATATTATAGGTACTTTTATCTGTAACAAAATTGAAAATAAATTACAAAAATTTGGTACTAAATTGTTAAACAATAAAATTTTAGTATCATTTTGATATAAGTGCCAAAATTTTGGTATAAAAAAATCATGTTACCCCTGTGTTCTGCAATTGATTTTGAACAATATGATGCTATTCCATAAATTGTGCTTGAAATATGACTTGGGGCATGTTTGATATTATGTTTAGAAAAAATATTTTTTTTAAAAAATTTGTATTTTTTTTTAGTTTTTAAAAACTAATTTTTTGTATAACAGAAACATATTTAAGAAAAATAATTTATAAAAATTAAAAAATATAGTCATTTAAATTAAAAAAATTCTAAATATATTTTTGAAATACTCAATAACAATTCTAAATACCTCTTAACAAGTGAAATTTCATGGAACAAAGAATTTGTGGATTTTTCTTTCTAGATATTAGGAAATTCTTATTTGTAGTTTTTTTTTTTAATTTCTAAAGGTACTAATGTGGTAAGTTTTTTTTTCTTATTAATATCTTTTTTTCTTATCATATGCTATATAGGATTGAGGTTGTCACGTGGACATAGCGCTACCATGTCTCTTGATTGAAGGATAATTTTGAAAAAAACTGAGTATACATATTATTATATAAATTTTTTATAATACATATCAAAATTATTAAAAAATAAATAATTTGAATATTTTACTGTAATTAATTCTTTCTTTTTAACAAAAATTTTAACAAAAAAAAAATAAAATGTAATAAAATAAGAAATAAATCATATAATTTTTAAATCTTATATATATATTTAAACATGAGCTAATTAGTAAATTTCAGTTTTTTTAATACCAATTGGTCTAGTCCTAAGAGCATCTCTATCTGCTAATAAGCCAACTGTAAATATAGCGAAGTGATGATATGATAATTGCATAAAAAATAAAGAATTTGAAAATTTGCAAAAAAAAAAAAGGAAGGAAGTGATAGTCTGTTTCAAATGAATAAAAAATTAATATAACTCCACTTTTATTACTTTATAATAAAGTTGTATAAAACAAAATAAAAATATACATTTGAATAATTAATAATTAGTATTAATTATTATATAATTAATTAAGCTAATAAAAATTTAAATAATTAAAAATAATTATTAAAAAAATATATATATATACATATATATTATATCGAAATCAATAAAATAATTGGCATATAGTAATATATATAGCTATATAACTGCTAGTATTTATATAATTATATAACTGCTGATATTTATATGACTATATAATTATTGATATTTATTAATTTTAATATTAATTAATTATAACAATAAAATTTAATTTATTTGATAATAAAAAATTAATATTTTAATTATTAATAGTGATTATAATATATTAAAATATTAATCGAATTTTACAAATTAAAATTTATAATAATTACCAAAATGAAACGTGTTTAAAAATATATTTAAAATTTTGTTAATATCACATTGTAACTAATACTGACTATATTTTGCAATTGCACCCGATTTGCAGGATTCTAAAAGAGCTTCGATCAGACCCCACACAGTAAATTCTGCCATGGGCTCCGCTGTCCATATTCTCTCCATGTTCGCTTAAGCAGCACAATCTAATTTTTAACTTTTTGTTGCTCATGTCACTGTCATTGTTACTCGCTAACCACTAAACACTCTCCCTTCCTAGTGATGTGGCGGAGGAGCCTTTCCTTCAGCACCGCCGCCTTAACCGCCAGTCGCTCACTCAACGATAAGAAATGGGATGCGCTGGTTATCGGCGCCGGCCATAACGGTTTGACAGCTGCTGCTTACCTTGCTCGAGCTGGACTCTCCGTCGCTGTGCTTGAGCGTCGTCATGTCACTGGTGGCGCAGCCGTTACGGAAGAGCTAATTCCTGGCTTTAAGTTCTCTCGATGCAGTTACCTCCAAAGTCTCCTTCGCCCCTCCGTCATCAAGTAAATATCTCCCTTCATCTTCATTTCTTGTTTTATTTGATTATTTTGTTTAACTCTTTGTTGTTATTTTCGATTGGAAAAGAGAATTGGATTTGAAACGTCATGGATTGAAGTTGTTGAAGAGGAATCCGTCATCGTTTACTCCTTGTGTGGATGGGCGTTATCTTCTATTAGGATCCAATAAGGAGCTTAATCATTCTGAAATTTCCAAGTTCTCCATAAGGGATGCTGATGCTTATTCCAGGTTCTATTTCCTCTTATTCGACCATAATGCTTATCTTTAGCTTTAGCTGGTTTCTTGATTCTTCATTATATTACTTTTATCTTAATTTTTAACTGTTTGTTGTGTTTTCAGTTATCTATATCAGTTCTTAATAAATTATCATCTGCAGATATGAGAACCAGCTAGAGAAATTCTGCAAGTTCATGGATCCACTGTTGGATTCACCTCCTCCAGAATCGTTGCAAGGTGCCTCATCATTTAAAAATCGATTCAAGGACAAAATTCAGCGATCGGCTTTTTGGGCTCGTTGTTTGCGTCAAGCTATGTCGTTAGGTCAGAGAGATATGGTGTAAGCTTTCTCAGTCAATAACAACTGTGAAAAGAAAACTCGTGTCCTTGGTCAAAACTATTGCGATTTTTTTAGCTTTAGTGAAACCAGAACTCTAGATGTTCCTCTTATCTCAAGATATGTTGATTTTGACAGGGACTTCATGGACCTTTTACTGTCCCCCGCTTCAAAGATTCTGAATACCTGGTTTGAGGTCGTCATTCAACTTGTTCTCTTAGTATCTTGAAATTTTGTGGACCAAAATTCTTGAGATGATGTCTAATTGTATTACTTTATTTTTTTCAACACATAACTTGCCCATCTTAATTATTATTTTCTTCTAGTTTCTTTTTTCATAGACCTTTGGAATATGTGCTATTTATCAATGAGAAAGAACATAAATTTCATTTTTCATTTCTTTTTTTGGCAATTTACTATCTGGGAGTATAGGAAGTTATTCAGCATACAATACCTTATGTTGAAGTTTTTGTTCACTACAGCTATTTAATGACTATAATGTTGTTTCTAGTACAAATTTCGTAAAGTAACCTTTACTTAACAATTTTTCTGCTGCTGAATTTGCAGACAGATGTTCTGAAAGCAACCCTTGGGACAGATGCTATAATAGGTTCTACTGTAAGTATCCATCATTATGTAAAGGTCAATGTGTTCTTAATTTGATTCTTTTTACTTTAAGGTTATAAATCAGGCATACTCATTTACATACTAAGCTTACTTAACAATTTACATACTAAAATGATGCTACTTCTTTTGGTGTAGTTTTCTAAATGCTGATGATATAGAGGCAGATGGTGTTACAATGAGGTCTAGATGAATAGACATTAAGTACTTAGTCCATTTAGAATGAAAGCACTAATAGATCATTTTAATTCTTCAAAAATATATTGCAGGGTAGCATCTATACACCAGGGAGTGGATATGTTCTACTACATCATATCATGGGAGAAACTGATAAGAGTCGTGGAATTTGGTCGTATGTATTTCTGTTGTTTTGATGTATAAATTGTGCACCATACAAAATAGCAATTTGTAAAGTTTCTACTATCCTATTCTTTTTCTATTGCCAAATGTCATGTACTAGTAGTCACCTGGTATTTGGCATTATCTGGAAACTTATAAGATACTATAGCAGTGAAATTTGGTGATTCTAGTTAACAATTTGGGTGGATAAGCAATAAAGATAAATCTCAAGGTAGCATTTTGCCACAGTATATTCCTTCTTCAAATTACAAAAGGGTTTATGCATGGTCCATTATTTCGACTAGTGAACTTTATGTAGTTATTTGTAGTATAAGGATAAGGGTCCCCATAATCTTTTTTGTTTTTGCCTGGGCAAGATAAAGGTCTTTATATTGCTCATAAGCAACTTCTAGAAGATACTTGCTAAAAACCAATCTACACTTTCACTTCAATTATTCCAAATTGATTATTTTATCTTTGTTTATTTGTTGTTGCCACCGATAGTCATTCTTCTCAAATGGGTGGATTCACTTGCATATTCTTAGACAGACATGGTGTTTCATTAGTTTATACCCGACTGTAGGTATGTTGAAGGTGGGATGGGCTCACTATCCCGTGCTATTGGTAATGCTGCTAGTGAAGCTGGGGCTCATATTGTGACAGGTGCTGAGGTATGTTTGCATGAAGTAGAGAGCAACTTCCATAAAATACCTTGTTCCAATTGAAGGAATAGCATAGAAGTATTCTGTCCAAAGAAAAAGGTTTATGCTGTCTTTTGCTAGGAAAAGCTTCTAGCCTTTTCTTCTTGAACTGCTGACCTTTTAATCTAAGGTCTTTCCTTTCCACTGCCTTATTGTCTGCTGTTAATGGTGATAATCTGAACTTGTTCACATCACTATAACTGTACTTCGCTTTGGATGTTAGGTAACATTTGAAAGCTAAATTTGGGTTCTGATCCAATGCCATAATAGTATGTTTTATTCTTTAACTGCTGACCTCTTACCTAAGGTCTTTATCTTCCATTGCCTAATTTTCTGCTGTTAATGGTGATAATCTGAACTCTTTCACATCATTATAATTGTACTTCCTTTTTGGATGTTAGCCAACATTTGAAAGCTAAATTTGGGTTCTGAGCCAATGCCATTATAGTATGAATGGCAAACTTGGCATGCATTTGTCTAACTTGTACGCTGGTCATGCTTCTGCTCCAAATTCTCTTTCATTTTCATTTTTTTAATCACTGTTCTATGGCATTATTCTCTTATGCTAGCTTTGATATTTTATTTTGTTTGTATAGGTTTCAGAAATGATGATTAACGATTCTGGCACAGTGAATGGGGTAATTTTGATTAGACTTTTCCATCATAAAGTTGGTCTCAGAACTCAAACTGATGAGGGACAGCATGGTTTTAGGTATTATTGGTAGATGGCACAAAGGTGCATTCTTCAGTTGTGCTCTCTAATGCCACCCCTTTTAAAACTTTCCTAGTAAGATTTTTGTTCCGTTGATCCATTGATTATTTATTATGAGAAGAATTGATGAGAATATTGTGGAAAATAATTTAGGAAATAGCACAAGTAACAAAACTTTTCAATTTATGTTCTCAAAAAATTTTATTCTGATTGATGGTTATCCTTTTCTGATGCAGGATTTAGTGCCAAAAAATGTTCTTCCTGAAGATTTTATCCGTGCCGTGAAGTTCTCTGATTATGGTTCTGTAAGCTTCATTACCTCGAAGTATTGACATGCCTGTCCATTTGATTTTAGTTAGATTTACCTTGTCTATATGGTTCACTCACTCAAACAGGCTTCTACGAAGATAAACATAGCTCTAGACAGATTGCCCCAATTTCAATGTTGCAAGCTGAATCACCCAGATGCAGGTCCTCACCATATGGGTACCATTCATATTGGTTCAGAGAGGTATCCTTCTGTTACAATATTACTAATCACCTTTGGGTTTTTTCAAATCAGTTTTTCTAATACATTTTATTTTCATAAATTAATTGCCGAAAGTGGAGAAAAAAAACAACTCTTGACGTTTAAGTTTCAAAATGGGATTCAAGTCTGAACTCAGGAATTAAAATTTGAAATGGGTGAAAATATGTTGCTAGAATGAAATATTAATTGGACTTATATATGTTTTAGAATTGGTAGTGGTGCTCGTTATTATTTCTGTGGTCAATTATTGGTAATAAAACCTTGAATCTTTAAACGTTCCCAGCTATCTTATAAACCATTACCAACTTGTTATAACTATATTTAGTTTCTTTACCTTATTGAATAGACAATCTAGAGTGGCCTTACATTTCTTCTGTCTCTGTTCTGGCAAGTATGGAGGAAATTGACTTGGCCTGTCAAGATGCTGCCCATGGTTTACCGTCCAGGAGACCTGTTATCGAAATGTCAATTCCTTCTGTATTGGACCAGACTATTTCTCCACCTGGTGCATAAACTTTTGCCTTTTATGTGTCTCTCATTTGTCTCTTAGCACTTTGTTGTGTGTTTTTTATTACTGATTTATTGTAAACAAATGGAAATAGGAAGCAAGGAATATATCTCCCCACAGTCTCTTGGTTATTTAACTCATGGAAATATCACAAAAATGATATTCATATTCTTAGTTTCTTATTCTAAAGGTATTCCCTACTGCTAGCTTAGGTAATGGCAGAGTCAGAGATTGAGGGTCATTCTAATTCTGCTTGCTCTGCCTTAATAATTTGAGGCAGAAAGGACATTATGGTCTCCATATATATTTATATTGTTTCTGTTTACAATGTTAACTAAAAGATGCTGATTGTTGAATACCATTGGGTTAATTTTTCTTAATCTGCTTTAAAATAAGCAAAGGTAACCAACAAGTTGAAATTTCATAACTAATTAAATTTATAGCAGAGCTACCCAGCAGACAAAAAATTCCATTTTTGTTCACGCTTTGAGTAGATCCTTGTTATGTGGTAAGTGAAAGTGATGTAGAGCCTTGACTGCAAGCAATGAATGAGATGAGAACTGAATACTGTGGCATAAGGTATGAACTAAAGATTAAGATCAATACAAGTAGCAAAACTGACCCATTTCTAAGTTGGTGATCACCTAATATATGACATGTCCAGCATCATGTAATTATTCAACATGTGTGCCTGTGCACACAACATATGCGACCTTTAACCTTTCTTTGTATTCTTCTTTTTGTTTTTCTTTTTGTAAACATGGTAGATTTACAAACTATGATAAGCAATTTGCTTTATCATAATATTGAGCTTAAGTTGTTGATAAAGAAATAGAAAATTAAAATAATCTGTATGATTGTGATTTCACTTTCAAGCACTCTGTACCATAGGTATTGCCAAAAGTTTTTTATGATCAATGACATAATTTCCATTTTTTTTTTCAATTGTTATATTTTGATTTATGACGTCTGAGGTCTTTTCTGCTTGCTATGCTCCCTTTATGTTTTACCTTGATTTGTTATTTATTTCTCATCTATGTTTTTCTTTGATCTTATCGTCTAGATAGTTAGAGTAATTGGTTTCCCCTTCAGACTTGTCATTGTGTTACACGTTTAATTTCACATTTCATTAATGGAATCTCATTGTCTCTTCATAGGTAAGCATGTGATAAATTTGTTTGTTCAGTACACACCCTATAGTCCGTCAAATGGAAGCTGGGGAGATCCTTCTTATAGAGTGAGTTTAGTTACAGAAAATTTTGTTCACTCTGTTTTACCAGCTTGGTTATTAACTTATTGTTGTGAGATATTTGTATAATATTGATTAGCTTGATTTATATAATTAGGGGTAGTCAGAGATTTATTTCCTAATTTGTATTATTTTTTTTTCTTCATATATTTGTTTCCTACTTTATATTTTTAGGGCTGTATATATAGGATTTTCTATTACTAATGAAATTATCAATTTCTCTCCATTCTTATTTCTCTATATGGTATTAAAGCCATGAGTTCTAATGGAACCCTATCTGGAAATCGATTTGAGAGTTATGTCTAAATAAGTAGCTATTTGTCATAGTTGGGTCACCATGAGTGATCCAACTATAAATACCTTGAGTCACCCTTGTCGAGTAACATTTGTTGTCGATATGTCTTGTTTGATTCTCCTCGATCTGTACGACATCTCCTATCTAGTTGGGTCTATATTAGTATGGTGTGAGATTTTGTGTTCCGGGTTTTGTCAATATGTAAAACATATTCTCTTACCTGGTTGAGTCTATATTGGTGTAGTGTGAGACTTTTTGTATTACAGATTTTGGAGCTCTTTGTTTTTTATATCTGTAACAAGTTGAGAATGATTGATATCTATACTCCAACTTCATACTCCAACTTGTGGGGAGTGTTGTGAGATATTGTGAGATTTTTGTATAATATTGATTAGCTTGATTTATGTAATTAGGAGTAGGTAGATATTTATTTTCTAGTTTGTATTATTTTATATTCTTCATATATTTGTTTCCTATTTTATATTCATATGGATGTATATATAGGGTATTCTACTATTAATGAAATTATCGATTTTTCTCCATTCTTGTTTCTTTGTAGTTATTTTGGTGAACTGATTGTACTCTTACTAGTTATTATCTCTAGAATGTTACATTGATATTGGAGTATGCGAGACAGAATTTCATGGAATTGAGTGTGCTAGTCTTCATTGTGCTCTCTCGAATTCTGGAAAATGTTTAATTATGCAGGAATCATTTGCGCAAAGATGTTTTAACTTGATTGATGATTATGCTCCTGGCTTCAGCTCATCAATCATTGGTTATGATATGTTGACCCCACCTGATCTTGAAAGGGAAATTGGCCTGACAGGTACTTAATAGCCATAGAATATCAGTGTTATGAAATTTAGGAACGGCGTTTAGGATCCAAGATTAACCCTTTTTTGGATATGATGTATGAGTGTGTAGTTACAACCATCAAATAACAAAATCAAGGTTTAATATATGAAGTCAATCAGACTACGTTCATCAGGCGCTTATTTTTCTGCTTCGCATGTCTGCACGCTGCATATTCTCTGGGTTCTGATTAATTTTTGAGCTTCAAGAAGTTAATGACTCTTGAACGATCTTTCACAGGGGGTAACATATTTCACGGTGCTATGACATTGGATTCCCTCTTTCTCATGCGACCTGTTAAAGGATGGTAATGAATGAAAATGGTTTTTTAAGAGTGTATATTGGCTATCTGTGGATGTTGAACAGTTCCTCTGAACTCAATTTTTCTATTTATTTTATTTTATATGTTTGTTTATTTTCCGGATACAGGTCAAACTACAGGACTCCTCTCCAAGGGCTTTACCTGTGCGGAAGTGGAAGCCATCCGGGTGGTGGTGTAATGGGTGCACCTGGACGAAATGCTGCACGTGCAGTTCTGCAAGATGTTAAAAATGGTTAAATGTGTGCGCAAATGTTGCAGCTCTATTGCCAAAAACGTTAATAAATTTTATGTTACATTATTCTGAAATAAAATGTTATGTTAATTTGATATTTTCAAGCATCCCGGTGCGTCAGAGTTATGCAATTTAGAGTAAGAACAGTCTTATGCATTTTCTGTTTCTTAATTATATCCTTAATGCAATCACAGCTCCAGAGTTGAAAGCAGCTTCAGTCAATTATGTTATTTATAGACTAATTTTATTATACAATAATATGTATTTAATTATTATATTCTTGTTAATTGATATGAATATAATAAGTGATTGAATTGCTCTATAGCTTGCGTGGATTTCTCATCAGAATCTCATCTGGAACAAATTTACTGGCATCGAAATAATCTCACTTATAAGCAAAGTTGTTTTAATGCACATTATCTTTCGTTGGAAGATTTCTAAATCTATATGCATTTTAGGGGAAAAAAAATCTTTGAAATAATTTAACAAATACAAGTGCCGTTCCCATCTACCAAAAAGTTAAATTGTCAAATTGCATATTTAGTAGTTCTTGACTTAATTTTCATGCAACGCCATTTCCCTTAACAAATACTAAACAATGAACATTTGCAAATAAATTCCACCAAGGAATTCATTTAAAGCCGAAATGAATTCCAATCCATGCAGGAATTGCACTTTTGCACTGTGGATAGTAGTGCACCAGTAAAACATCCACCATAACGAAAACCAAATTTTGCTTAACTGAATGTCACTTATTTGACCGGCTTGCTTAATCAAGTAACATTCAAATGATATCAAACCAAAATAAATTGAATTCAAACTATTAAAAGAGGTAAAAAAAAAAAAAAATACAAAGTTGTGATGAGTCAATTTTACTGGTAGTTAGCAACAAAATCAAATGTTCATTATGAATTGAATCACTCTCTGTAACTCCTGGTCCAGTAGGCCGGTTTGAAAGTGAGCAACAATCAATAATTTGAAATATTCACGGTTGCAAGATGCAAGAAACTCCTATTACCGAAGCAAGTTGCTTAATACACAGTGTCAAACTTACTGGAATCAGTTTCATATCTCTGCCCCACTGTATTTGGTGTAATTGTTATAACCTGAACATTTCTAAAGTAACATGCTACCGGCTGCGCCATCCCATATTTTGGGAACCAATGTGATAGAATTTGAGGAAGCTTCAAGCCGGCTTGCCATGTACACATTAGATAAATACACCGAAGTAATTGTGCTCATTGAGCGAGAGAGAAAGGATGAGTCACTTTGATATTTCTCCAACAGCCTTCATAACTTCTGCAGAACTTGTTTCAATTACCTGACCTACAAAAATTATATCATCCAAAATTGTATGCAGCTGCAAAAGAATTTGGTGAATCTTAGTCTAATGAAAATATCCCTTTGCACTCGTGACAAATAGAAGACCAAAATCACAGGTCCGATATCAAAATTAGTTGGTAAAACTTGCAGCTAACAAGTGGTTTTTAATCATGATGTTTATTCTCTTCATCCATCACCTACATTTTTCAGGAACTGTGAGAGACACTGTTACAAGTAAATCAGGAATTTGAACATACCTTGCTGTAATTGAAAACTATGTCAAGCTCGCAGACATTCGTGAAGCATTTGTCCAGTGTTTCTACAAAAACTGAGGGCATAGAAATTTACTTAATCACAAGCTTTGGGGAAAAAAAAAGGAAAAGAAGAAGAAGCAAACTAGTAGCAGAGACAACTTGAATATTTGAAATTAAGATAATCAACTATTTGGAGCTACAACCAGTTTATTATAATGAACAAAAATGATTAAACTCATCTTATGTTCCCTGAAGTCATTAAAAGTTTAACAAGGTAATCCAGCCATAACCTCAAGGGATATACCACAAACTGCCAGATCAATGAACAAAGAAGATGCTGCAGCTATATCAGTTGATGGAAAAGATTTTGAAGCCCAAAATGATCAAGTGTGATGATCAGATGGCAACAGTTAAAAGTGAATAAACTGCACAAAAATTCAGCTAAACCTTGGAAATCAATGTTGGACCTATAAAACTAATCCAGACAACTAAAGCAACAAAGACCATTATTACTTCCTCCTGTGTGTTCATGTGCTCAAATTTTCTGGGCTGGACAGGATCAGATATCCTTCATAACTTCAAAGACTTCCACATCTCTGTTAGGAAAATTCCAATAAGACTGTTGTTGTGGACATTAGTAATTGAAAAAGAAAAGCTCAGCTGGCATGTACAACCAGCGTCTAGCAAGTAGTGTTTGAAAAGAAAAAGAGCCTCAAAATGGCTCCACAGCTGGATCGTAATCGAAGTTATAATGTATCAGGAAATAAATTAGCAAGTGTTGGATCATTTTGGCCAAAACCCAATTTACAATGTGTCAAATTCTTGTGATTTTATCATATTACACAATAATAAACAACTGCCACACATAAAACTGATTTGATAATCCCTGATTGGTAACTCACCTTGTATGAGATCGAGCGCAGCAAGCTCATAATAATATAACATAACAAAACTTATTACTATGTTTGAAATTGTTATCAAACATTTTAATTATTGTAAATCGGTACCAAACCTTTTGAATTGCTACCAATTCTTTTTAAAATATTGCAATTTGTAACCTAAATTCAATTTTCAGTATTAATAGTATGAAAAGTGGCAGATGGAAAATGTCACTGCTGACATGCTGACTGTATTTTCTGGCTGCGACATTATCCTATTGATACAGGAAACTGAACTTAGGTACCAAATTGCAATATTTCTCCAAATTGCAACATTCCAAAAGGATTGATACTAATTTGCAACAACCAATTCACAACATAGTGTTTGATACCTTTTATGTTATAAAGTATAACTATGATCAGCATGGTCATAAAAAAATGTACTGAACTTCCAGTAAGAAAGAGAAAGAGGGAGAAGTATATCATACCGGACCGTAGATGGAATCGGCCTCCATGAAATTGCTAACATTCTCAGCTCTACAGCATAGTACTGCAAAAGAAAATGGAAAACCCAAATCAGAAAAAAGGAAAGATTACTTAAAATAAACAAAAATTGGATGGGTAATGCTTATAATAAGAACAAATAAGTTTGAGATGGACCAGAACCTCCTTATACGCTGCGAATAAGCTCCTGCTGCTTTTCCAAACTCTAACCTTACAAAATTGGGAAATTTATTCAAGAAATACTGCAAGTGATTACTGAATCGAAGCAAACAAGTGATCATTATAAATATAATTGTTTACCAAAAACTCGTAAAATTTGGCAAGGTGAGGTTTGCCTTGGGTATTCATCACCATCACAGCTTTAATCATTTTCTTCACCGTCTGTGCATCTCTTTATCTCCGATTGATTCAAAGATGTTCGGCGTAGATTTGCAGGTTGATATAATCAAAACTGGGGTCCTCAATGTGCGATAGCTATTAGCATATTAGGCTGTAGATTGGGATTGTTACAGGGAATTTTACAGTAATACAAATTTTTTTAATTTTAAAAAATTAATTCTCTAAAACTACAGCAGCACCAAAATTTCAAAATATTTCAAAATATAATGTGTTAATAAGGTTTGGTATTCAGATAATATATTTTTGGTATATTTTTAATATACTTTAGAAATATTTTAGTTCAATTTTTATCAAAAAAAATAATAAAAAGAACAATTAAATTATTAAAAAAGAAGAATAATACAATTCAATCAAAATTCAAAATATCACAAATATCTCAAACAAATATTTTGGGTGTACATTGAAAATTTTTTAGGAATATATCCGGAATATATTGGGTATATATTAGAAATACTTTGAGTATACCTTGAGAATTTTTATGGAATTTATTGGGAGAAATTCTCTGTGATATATTTTGAGGATACATTGGATATACCTTAGAAATACTTGGGGTATATCTTGAGAATTCCTTCCAGGAATTTTCTAGGAATATCTTGGATATATTTTGAGAATTTTTTGGTATACTTTTGAAAATTTCATGAGAACATCTCTGATATATCTTGGAAATATTTTGGTGATTTCATAAAAATAAGAAGAAGAAAAAGACATACAGACTCAAATATCATAATAATAATTATAAACACATCACAATCGCATCATCATCATAATAACCACCTCTTTCAATCTTGTCTCCGTCCCAAATCAAGAAGAATCGCAGTTAGAAGCTATCGCGAATTCTAGCCTCCTCTTCCTTCATCCACCAATTGTTTACACTACAAAACCATTCATCGATCACTTCTATCTTTCCTCACCAGCATTTCAGACTCAAATCGAGAAGAACAAAATCTGCTATTGTGAGCTCCAACATCGATTTCACACTCTACCCATTCGTCTTTCTGTTGATCTTTCTTAATATAAAAGATAAATATAGATTTCTTATGGATTGTTAGTCGATGAAGTTGAAGTAAATTTCAACAAATAAAATTTCGGTAAAAACAAAATTGAAATTGATAGAAATGAAAAGAGCAAATAAAGGAAGGTAAATCTGTAAACAAAATTTAAAAAATGATGTGTAGCGAAATTTCCTCATTGTTATATGTAGCAATATGAACCAAGTCCTTAGACGTGAGAAATTGGAGCCGAAAATGAGTTTTTTTTTTAATTAATGAATTATGGCTGTTAATTATTGATATAAGTATTTATTATTAAATTATAAATTTATTAGTAATGAAGTAAAAATTCATTATTTTATTAATATTTATTTATTTTATTTTAAATTATAAGTTTATTAGCAATGGGGTAATTATTAATTTATTGAAACATGTTCATTTATTATAAAATTGTAAATTTATTACGAATAAAATAAAGATTTATTAGTTCATTAATAAATGTTCATTTCTTATGAACTATATATAAATTTATTATCAGTAAATTATAGCTTATAAACTATTGGTTCATTTATTATAAACTGTAGGTTTATTAGTAACAAAGTAAAAAGTTCATTAGTTTATTAATCAATCTTCATTTCTTGTAAACTATATATTCATTATCAGTAAACTATATATTTATTAGCAATGAAGTAATGATTCATTAATTTATTTACGAATAAAGTAAATATTTATTAGTTTATTAAAAAAATTTATTTCTTATAAACTATAAGTTCATTATCAGTAAACTATAACTTATAAATTGTAAGTTCATTTATAATAAAATTTTAGATTTATGACAAACTAATTAGTTACTCTCGCGTTGTATTGGACTTTAAAAATTAGAATAATAAAGCAAATATACAGCATATAAATGAATAAGTATAATATTTATCAATGGAAATATATGTACAATATAAATAAATATGGTGTTGCTAATTTATTTGTATTAGTTTTTTTCCTCAAAAAATAAAAGATATGAAAACACATTTTTACTCAAATAATTTGGCAAAAAAGGGAGAAACAATTTTAATTTAAAATTATTTTCGGAATCAATATGTGAATATTTTTAATTTTTATTTAACTTTTAAACTGAATAAAAAAAAAAAAACTCAAATAATGTATCAAGGAAAAAAAATAGCCAAAAAATTGAACACGCAAAATAAACTACTTGAAACATCCAAAAGTGATAAAGAAATGACCAATTAAATTTTGTTTAAAATACAAAATAAACAAAGTAAAAGATGAAAGGCACTCTTCTTACAAACGTAGCGGCACCGTTTTGCTGTGAACTGTGTTTTACTCCTGTCGGTGTGTGTTGTGTCAAAAGATAGACACCGAGTTGTCTTTGGATTGTTTAATTAACTGAGGCAATGTGTGAATTGTAAAAGTTGGGAATGAATTATGAAGATTACTGTTGGAGAAAATGTTGGAAGAGGTCAATTTATGCTCTTTTACATGTTGCCGAGAATAATCACCGGTTTCAGAAAATAAGTGAAGGGACGACGACGTTTTGAATGAAGCCGATTGGGATCCGGTGTTGAACGGTGACGTTTTGAATATGGGTGAATAACAAAGGGCAAAACCATCCGGAAACTGTACCGTGCCTCGGAAGCCCTTTATTATAGTAGTGTACAAAGTAAAAGTTTATTAATTTATTAATAAATATTTATTTTTTCTAAATTATAGTTTTATTATCAATAAATTATATTTTCTAAATTGTAGATTAAATTAGTAATAAAATAAAAGTTTATTAGTCTATTGAAATATGTTCATTTGTTATAAGTATTAAGTTCATTCAAAAAAAAAAGTAAACATTCATTAATTTATTATCAAATATTTATTTTTTATATCAATATAAGTTCATTTTATTTTTTTGTATATTTAATTTAATAGATATTATATTATTTTTTTGTCTATTAATTAATAGGTATAAATCTATTGAATTTTCTTCAAAACAACTCAAAACGCAACAACAAATTGAGACAAATCATACAGAAAAATAACAAATCAAGATAAAAAAAGAATAAAAAAAACACAAAAAAAATAGAGAATAATGGAAAAGATAATGAAACAACAACTGAAATTGTATCTTTATGATAGACAAAATTGCATCAAAAAAATACAAAAATAAAAGAGAGAATAGAGAATGATGAATACCAAAAATTGCACCAAAAAAGGAAGAAAAGCAGAAAAAGAAGAATAACTTGTCTGTCGTTATCTGCTGTTAAATTTTCAAAATTAAAACAGTAACTTTGCACATGTCAATAGATTCTGATCTATAATACAACATGGACCTCCAACATATAATTTGGGGAATTTTATATAAATAGAAAAAACGGTTAAATATTTACAAAAATCCTACCTCTTAAAGCTTTTTCAAAAATACTAACTGCACTAAAGTTTTTTTAAATGCCAAAAGTGTCCAAAATTATTACAAAAGTACAAAAAATCAATGTTTATATAAATTTTATCACAAAATTAATAAAAACTGAAGTCACAAAAAATTTATTAAAGATTTACTTCAAGTTTACTCAAGTTATATCTAAGATTTACTTAATATTTATCAGAAAATTAACGAAAGTTGAAGTTGAGTAAGATTTACTAAAAATTTATTCAAAAATTATCCAAAGTTTATTTGAGATTTAATCAAGAATTACCACAAAATTAATGAAAATTGAAATTACAAAAGATTTGTAAAAAATTTGCTTAAGCTTTACTCAAGTTATATCTAAGATTTACTGAATGTTTATAACAAAATTAATCAAAGTTGAAGTTACACAAAGTTTACTAAGGATTTACCTAAAGTTTACTACAAAATTAATAAAAATTGAAGTTACAAAAAATTTATTAAAGATTTACACAAGATTTATTCGAGATTTACTGAAAGTTTACCACAAAATTAGTAAACGTTGAAGTTACATAATATTTGCTCAAAATTTATTTAATATTTATCCTATATCCAGTCAATTTTTCAACTAAAAATTACAAAAAAATTTACTTAAGATTTACCAAATAACCCTAATTAAGTTAGATAAAAGTTTACTTTTTTTTTTGTAAATAAGGTTTTTCCAAAGTTTAATTTGATAATTAAGTTAATTAAATACAAATTTATATATTTTTTCGATAATTAAGCTAAGTAAATAATGATTAAAAATAAATAAATATATACATAAAGATAAATAGTGGACATACAAATTAATAAAATTTTTAATTCATATTTAAAATATGAAAAATAACAATTTTCTTTCTCAATTAAATGAAAAAAATATGTTAAATACATAATAAATCTAATATTTAAAAAGAAAAAATCCATAAAATTTAAAATAGAAAAAATTGAAATGAAAATACAGAAAAAAATATCGGTCAAATTGGAAAAGAAAATACAAAATATGTAAACCATATAGTTTCCCCTATAATTTGCTACAATGAAAAGTTGTACGTTAATTTGAAATGAGCCAAAATAAATTTTACCTGCAATCCTCCAATTATATAACTCGTAATAATTTAGTATTTGAAATATTATTTGTAACATAAATGTACTTCAATTATCTAACTCATAACAATTTGGTACCTGAAAAATTATTTGTAACACAAAAGTATCTCAATTTTTATTTTCTAACACAAAAGTATTTCAACTTTTATTTTGTAACTAAATAGTACTTCTATATTTAAATATTAGTCTTCCTAATATAAGTGTATATAAAATATCAACATCAAATAAATTTTAATAAAAATAAAATTAGATGTAATATTCAGATCAGATAAATTTCAATTTTACTGATTGTGTATTACAACTAATTTTATTTTTATTAAAATTTATCTGAACATTTCATGTTATACTTCTGTTAAAGAGACTAAGGGGTGTTTCAGAATGCTGTTAAGTGCTCCAAAAGTAAACTTTGAATTTTTTTGATTTAATTGACTAATTTTTTTAATTTTTATGAATTATTTTTTTTCAAATATACTTCTGGAAAAAATATCTATTTATCTGTATTTACCAAAAATAGTTTTTAAAGCTCAAAAAAATTAAAAATATAATTTTTTTTCCGAAAAACGTTTTTTCTAAACACAATGCTAAATGAACCTTAATAATTGAAGACATAAGTACTATTTAGTTACAAAATAAAAATTGAGGTACTTTTATGTTACAAATAATTTTTAAAATACTGGATTGTTATAATTTACATAATTGGGGTACCTTTGTGTGATAAATAATTTTTTAGATATGGAGTTGTTACGAGTTAGATAATTAAGGTACCTTTGTGTTATAAATAATTTTTCAGGTACCGAGTTGTTACGAGTTATATAATTGCAAGACCATTGATGAAATTCACCCGTTCTAAAAAATTAATAAAAAAAACCTTGCTCCATTTCATTATCGATATAGGGGATATTTGTAATTACTGTTGTTCCAAAAACAAGTTTTACATTTTTATTTAATTGACTAATTTTTTAAAAAAAAAATACTTTTTTCCAAATATGCTTCTACCAGAAGCAGTTTTTAAAATTTAAAAAAAATATAAATATAAATTTTTTTCCAAAAATTATTTTTCTGAAACGCAATGCCAGATGTCCATCATAAAAAAAATAAAAAGAATCACATAAGAAGACAAGATAACAACCCTATATTTGGTTTATAACATTTTTCTATAAACTAGAAACTGTTATATAAACAAAATGATTATTAATTTATCAACATAGCATTTTTACTAATTTTAAAAAAGAATAATTTCCATTTTGCATTTTCTCCATAATTTTATGTGGGGCCGTCTCCACGTGGCAATCAAACGTGTCCTATCAACAATTCTCTTTTTTCTTTTTCCTTTGAAATGATTAAGAAGAAAAGAATTCATGCAATAATAATAATAATAACAACAATAATAATAAAAGATGTCACGCACTTGTGATTTGAATTAACTAGTTTTTAATTAATTGTTTTGCACATAATTATTTAAATATTATACTAATTATTAATTACTATTTAATTTATATATATTTTTTATTAATTTATTTTATTATAATATTTTATTAATAGTAAAAATTATAAGAATATATATTTATATTAAAATCTATAAAATTACTAATTTTTATATTATTAATAGTTATAATATAATAAAAATAGTAAATGTTTTACAGTTATAGTAATAATAAATTATGTATAGTGAATTATGGTGATGAATTTATATATTTATTTATTAGAATTTGATTGTTTATCGTTCTGAATTTGATTATTTATTGCATATTTATCACTTATAGATTGAAATATTTATATTTTGATTGTACATCATTTTAAATTTGATTGTGAATCGTCTTGAATATGTTTATTTTTTATTTTGAACTTGATTGTTCATTTTATGTTCATTACTTATAACACATTTTTATTACTTTTTGTTACTTATTAAATTATTTAATTACTTATTAATATATAAGTTAATTAATTTAATAAGTAATAAAATTAATAAAATACAATTATTTAATAGAAAAATATTTAAACATTTTATAAAATAATATATAAAAATAAATCAAATCAAATTAAAATAATATTAATATTAAATTTATATTAAAATAATAAAATGCACAAATATATTAAAACTAATATTTTTTTATCCAAAACAGTAAATAAAAAATAATTAAAACACTTAATAATACTAAATAATTAAGTTAATTAATTTAATAAGTAATAAAATTAATAAAATAAAATAATTTAAATATTTAATACTTTAATAGAAAAATATTTAAAATAATATAATTATTTTTTTACTATATTTTCTTAATATTTTTATTAAATTATTTTTCTTTCTTTTTAATATTAGCTGTCTTTTTTTTTAATATATATAACATAGTTACCTAATCCATTAGACTTCTAAATAATAAATTATTAATATTATTCACTAATAAATAAAATTATTTAATGATAAAATTAACTCAATTAATTAATACAATAAAATTGACTTTTTGATAAATTTGCCTGTATCTCCCCTCACTCTCACTTATATTATTATTATTATTATTATTATTGTTGTAGGAGGACAAAAATGTTTGAGATTTCAAATTAAGTTTTTCACATTTTTATATAATTAAATTAATAATACTAATTGTAGAAAATAAGAGTCATGTCCACTTGATAAATCCATCTATATTTAAGGATATTAGGATAAATTTCGAATAAATTTTAAGTCATTTTTAATAGCTCCATCAAACAAAAAAAAAGTGGCAAAAGTTAAATAATTCTTGATATTCTTGGAAAAGATAATAGTATTTATCCGGTTTCGAAAATGACCAACTATCATTTATTTTCTATCTCAGATAAACTAACTCTCTTAATTATGATCTTTAAAATCATTCTTTTTTTACATAAACCGTTTTCTAAATTCATAAAAAGAAAAAGTAAAAAAAAAAAAAATCAGCAGATAAATTATATGAGTGATGCATTATTTTTCTTTCTTTTAATATTAGTTATTTATTTATATATATATAAATATATTTATCTAGTTCTTATATAATTAGATTTCTAATTAATAAATTATTAATACTATTTAAAATTAGATTAATTTTTTTTTGATAAATTTGTCTTTCTCCCTCATATATATATATATATATTATATTATGATATGATAGATTTAATAAAAAAAAACAACTGCTAATTTATTTTCCCTCTCATGTTTTCCGTATATATAATAATGCAACTTGTGCCACTATCGCAAATAGATTGACATATCTTTTTTTTTAATGAATTTAAAAATAAATAAAAGGAAATGTTAGGTCCCCATTTAATTAATTAATTCATTAATGATTTCTTTTAAAAAAAAATTAAAGAGGCATAGATAAGAACATGACTAGGTAAGGAAAGGTTAAAAATATTATTGGTACCAAAATTTATCATTTAGTTGTAAAAAGGTACTAAAATTTTAATTTATTGTAATTTAGTATCAAAACTTTAATAAATATTGTAATTTGATACTTAAAATCAAAATGCTAGTTAAATAAAATAATGTGTTAGCATGTTGACATGCCACATAAGCATATTATATCACCCGTAAATATGTCACGTTAGTTTTTTTACTATAATTTTAATTTGAGTGCCAAATTATAATATTTATAAAATTTTTGATTTGTTATAATTTAATATTAAATTATCCTATCATTTTGCCATTAAATAATAAATTTTGATACCAATAATTTTTTAACCCACCTAACGAGATTTTGAATATTATAAGGAAAAAAAAAATCAAGCGGTGCAAAAGTAAAAAAAAAAATACCACACGCTTTAGTGGACTTTTTATTTACCCTTTTCTTTTAAATATTTTTCTTTATTAGTTTGCACCGTCAAAAAAATAAAAACAAAGTGAAAATGTTTTTTTTTAAATTTTCTGAAAGAAAAAAGAGAGAAGTCTCAATTGTTCATTCACCTAAAAAAAATAAAAAATAAAAAATGACTATATAGGAATATGTATTAAAATAAAAACCGGGGTCGACACTCCACAATATTTGCTTTCCAGGATGTAAAGTACTTTTCCTTTTTAATTTTTATTTTCTTCCATGTAGGATTAAAGAAGTTTCTAAAATTGCTTCTAAGTGTCTAAAAAAATAGGTTTATAATTTTTTATTTAATTGGCTATCTTTTAAAAATTTTATAAATAATTTTCCTTAAATTTATTTACATATTTTTCTTTTTTTAATAAAACAAATACTTTCATTAAGAAATAATCATTACATCAGAAGCTAAAGTTAAAAAAATAATGGAAATTCATCCAGAATAAAAGGAGAAGCATAGGAACATGATGCTCTAGCCAAATACTGAACGACCTTATTTACTTCTCTTTTAATAAATTTAATTGTAGAATCAACGTAATCAGATAACAAAATTTTAAAAACATATACTGAATTACATGTTTTTCTTTAAAACCAGTTTTCAAGACTAAAAAATTTTTCTCAAATGTAATACTCAACAAACATTATATATATATATATAATAATAATAATATTATTATTATTATTATTAGTGCTTTATAAAAAAAACACATGTAATTTTTTCATTGAAAGTATATAGTAGGAATTATATGAGGAATTATTGGTAGTAGTCCTCTAATTTTTATTATCCGCATAATTGCTTGTTTTATATTAAAATAAGCATGAATAAAAAAAAAAGCTAGCATAAAAAATACTAAAACTAATTATAGAAAAAAACTAAATATAAATGCAAAACAATTTAAAATAGAAATAATATTTGAAAAATTGAAGTTATGTAACAAATAAAAAACAAAAAAAAACTGTTTGATATATGATTTTACATTTCTAGTCACCACTCAAGTAAAATAAATCTGAAAAAACTAATTAAGAGAGAAAATGATAAAAATAACAAAAAAAAATAATTTTAAAATGAATTTTGTAATCCTGTATAAAAAGAAGTGTGATTATCTAATGGGAGTTGAATTTTTATCACAAATGAGAAAGAGCAAATGGAAATTTAGAAAAGTTAGAAAGATAATATTTAAAAATGGAGTTTTCTTTTTTATTTTTATTAATTGTTAAGTAAAAAATATATGTAAAAATTAAAAAAATAAACAATTAAATATTAATAATTTTATAAAATAAATAAATAAAATTTTAATTGGTCATTTAGTTTATATTTAAAAGTCTATATTAAAGTAAATATATATGATACATAGCTTAATTTAGTCTAAATTCCAAAATATACATGCTAAGCATATTATATATATATATATAAAATTTTAAAATCTCAAGTCCCTTTTTCGACTTGTTTAGATTCGTCTTATTTGTACTTATTTTTATTAATATATTACTAATTTAAATTAATAAATTATTATTTTTAAATAAAGAAAAAAGAGAATCTTACCCATTACCATCCCATGATATTTATGCCATTATTTTTATAAAAAAAATACTCCTGAACAACGACAGATATTGAATAAAATAATATAGGTGCGAAGAGTTGAAGTGAGTTGCGCAATTAAGCCTAGCAATTGAAAATAGAAACACCCTCACCCTAGCAATTTTGTTTTACTAATAATTTTGCAAATATTAATTAGCAAGTTTTTAATAATATTTTATTCACAAAGCGTAATTATTAAATAATAATAATAAATTAATTAAATAACAAATGGGCGAAACAATTCATAATCTTCTTCTATGTTTTATATTAATTAAGTAAACAAAAAATGTGGGATGGAGCCACACATATCCACAGTCATGGAGAGAGCCACGACGACATTGATGACGTAGCAACGTGATTATAACGTGACAATTTCTCGGGATTTTACGGAACTTCTCTCCAATTTAATAAAATTGGAAAATCGACAAATATATTATTTTTTATATATGTAATATTATTTTTACATAAAAAAATAATTTAAATAATTCAGAATTTTCAATTTTAACTTAATATGTTATTATTTGAAGTTGTTTTCTTAAAATTATGATCTCATTTGGGAAAGATTACATTTTTACATTAATTACAATATTTTCCTTATTTTTTTCTTTATTCTCTTCTTTTATCCATCATTGAAATTTTTATCTAATAATTAAAGTAAAATTCACACTCCATCATTAATAATAAATTATTTTAATATTAAAAAAATATTAATCTAATTAGAAATTATGAATAATACATAAATTAAATCTATTATTATAAAAGTTATACAGTGACATATATATTCAATTGTATTTATATTATATATTTTATAATTTATTTTATTCAAAATTATTCATAAATTTAATTCAAAATTATTAAATATACAACTAAAAGTATATAAAAAATATATTTAGCATGAGTGAGTTTTATATGATATATGTATTAAAAAATAAAAATATATGTAAAATATATATTTACTGTATATATTAGGTAAACAACAAGATATAAATATATAAAAAATATATTTAGTATAAGTGAACTATATATGATGTATATATTTATTAAATATATAAAAATTTATAATAAAAATAAAATATATGTAAAATATATTTAATGTATATAAGTGAGGAATATATTGATATATGTGAAGGAAATAAAATATAATAAAATATTATATGTATATAAAATATATTGTATATATGATACAATATTAGATATATATAAAATATAAATACCATATATTTTGCACAAATTTTTCTATATATATATTTATAATAATTTTTTTTAGTAAATGTTATTACTCTATACATAAAGTATATTCTTAATAATATCAATAAGAATTTCTTAAATAATATTAAAAAAAATAACATAATCAATAAAAAAAGAATTTTTTTTCTAAATACAATCTATATGAAATAAGAAAAAAAATAAAATAAAAATTATAAAAAATAAAATACAAAACTTGATTTAATAGTACAAATATTATTTAATATAAAAATATAAAAATTCAAAATAAAATAATCGATAAAATAAATTTATCGTATAATATACTGAGCAATTGGTGTATTTTCCACCATAAAAATCGACAAAGGGAAGAGGAAGGATCAATTATGGTGGGTCAACCCATTTCATGTGGGCCCAAATCTGACGTGGCCACAAGACTCCAAAAAAATTTACGTCCTTTCTCACTGGTAATGCTACTGATAAAAAAGAAAAAAAAAATTTCCTGTCATTTCATTCATGAGAGATGAGCATCTACCCACATGTAACACTATCTTTTCCCTTTTTAAGAAAGATATTTTATTGGCTCGTGAGCGATTAACAAGATCCAAGGCGGGCGAGGATTAAGTAACAGAACTGGTTTACGTGTCGAAAGGAACACTATGACACGTAAAGAGAAGTATTGCCACGCTGGAATGCTACAAACTTCTCTCGAATCAAATCTAATTCATCATTGATTGGATTGGTTCAATTGATTTTAATAATTTTTAATAAATAACCTAATATATTAATTTTCTTAAAATGAAATTAAAATTATTTAGTTGACTTATTTAATACCTGCAACCTTGTATCAAATTTAAATTCAATTTTCTATGTTAATTTATAATCGGATCAATTTAAAATTTATTTTCCATTTTTTAATATAATAAAAATGACAATTGGATTGGAATCTGTAAATTTTTATTCTACATTTGCCTTAAATATAATGAATTTTTAAATTTTTACCACAAATAGATTGCATTTCAAGAAAATGCCAAATATCATTTAGGGGGATGGACAATTGGATTTTTCTGGTTTATGGTTTAAAATTGGTTAAAAGTATAAATTAGCTCATGAAGTATATTTTATAAAACGAATCATTTATTCAATTTTGAATTAGTGTAAATAAACTCTTAAATTTCAAATTCAATACAAATTAACTTATATTTATGGAGCAAATTATCTTTAATTTAAAGAGTTTAAGATATAAAAAATATAATAGCACTAAATTTAAAACAGAAAAAAATAACTCGATTTGGAGACTAACTTATACATATTGCCTTCAAAATTTAATTCAATGTATTTAGATATTTTAACTGCGCGGTGCAATTCAACTTAAGGTCCGCTTTTTATAAATGGCAAGCGGGACCCAGAAAACGTCAGCAGTAAGCTGCCACCATCTCGCTAACGTGACAGTAAGGCCAAGGCGAGGAAATAATCTCTAGATGGGGAAAGATAATTTTAGATGGGGCCCATCCATATCGGAAGTTCCGTGGACCGTGACTCGATTTCCCTTCCCTAACCAGGTTCTGCTTTGATCTCCTCCGTTGGCATTTAAGCACATTAACGGCCAAGATCTCTCTAACCGATCAACATGGAACCGAGCCTCTTGCTTCGTTGCCAACTCGGATTTGTTTGCTGGTTGGAATCTGGATTTCGGCAATTTGTTTATTTTATATGGTTGATATGATTGGCCACGTCAGATCACGATCCAAGGGTTGAGATGTTTGATCGTACACTTTCAGATAAATCGCACCCGTCAAACTCCCCCGAAAATATGGTTGCTTTCAAGTGGGCCCAGTAGTCTTATTTGGAAATATACGGTAAGTTAACTCTCATCAATGATAATTTAAAATAAAATTATATCTGAGAGTGGAACCGAATGACCGGTTGGAACGATATGTTCTGCGGTCACCAAGATTCCTTGTGATCGTCATGTTCCTTTTACCAAGGTCCCAGTTACCGGCTATAGCCAGTCACGACACATCTTCGGGAAATTCAAGTGCTATTATTAATTATTATTATTTATTTTTGTTGTGTTCAATTTTGATCGTGATTCGGGGGCAACAGTTTATTCTCTCTTCTTAGCAGTACTATTTTTTAATTAATTAGCAAGTAATCAATTTTTTTTATTTCTTTTGAATAAAATAATGCTATATAAGGAGTTTCTTTCCAAAAAAAAGCTTACACGTGGCAACTATAATGCAGAAAAAGTTAAGTGTATGTAGGGTACACTTTTGGACGGTCTAGATTTTGCCATGTCGGTTTTTGTTTATGTAGCCCGTTGGATGTGTCTTTCATCCGACGCTTAGGATGAAACCACGAATTACATCAAGCAATCGTGGCCGTTCAACAATGGCCCAGAGTGGGTTTGGCTGAGAGTGAAATAGCTAAAAGGATATACAGATGGAGAGGCGGGCACAAAAAGAGGTAGAGAAAAGATTTGAAGAGGGAGAGAGAGAGAGAGAGAGAGAGAGAGGGGCAAAGAGAAGGAGCAGTAGAAGAAGGTAAGTGAAAACTAAGATCTTTCAGCACTGCTCGGTTGAAGATCTTTGATTTATAATTGAATCAGTTTGAGAGGCTTAATATAACTTTGAATCTGCAAATTCCGGTGACCAACACTTTATTTTCCGGGAAATAATGCTTGGTTTCCGGTGATGAGAGATAAGAATCATAACAATCAGGGTGGAACGGATTTGTTAAAACAGACTATAGATGGAAAGAAATAGAGAAGCTAGAAGAATCAGTATGGCCGCTTCCAATGGCTTAGCGGCTAGAAGAAGACACAGGAGTGGTAGCCTAAGAGATTCTCCAGGTTTTAGTTTTTTTTTTTATGAGATCTAAGGTAGTTGATTTAATACGAACGGTGTCGTTTTTTCGCTAACTGTTGTGTTATCTTATTGCAGAAGATGATGGGCCGGTGGATTTACAGGAAACGGGGAGGCTACGAGATCGAGGTTCCGGGAAAAAAGATCGAGATCGGGATCGGGACAGAGTCCTTGACAGAGAGCGTGACCGTGAAAGAGAGAGGGACAGGGATAGAGATCGGATGAGCAGTAGAGGGAAGAAGCGAAGAGGGGATAGGTTGATGCACGGGATTAATAGAGAAGACGGAGGTGATGATAGCTCCGAGGAGAGTGTAAATGACGACGAGGATGATTACGACGACGATGGTGGTGTAGGTAGTTCTATGAGGATGCTCCCACCAAATCCTTCGTCACTATCTTCTTCTATGTCTAATCATCACCACCGGAAAAGCTTTCCGCCGCCGGCTAAAGCTTACAGAGCCGCCGCCCCATGGAAAGCACCAGATGAGATGATTGGGGTGTCGGTGCCCAGAAAAGCTCGGTCAGGTAGAGAGGTGGAAGAGATTTAAATCGAAACGAAAGAAACGTTGGAGATTTATAATTTTTACCTGTACTCTTGCTGGATTGGTAGATTTATCATTGTTGATGTATTTTGTTGTTTTGTTCTGCAGCCTCTACGAAGAGGTCCCATGAATGGGCTTCAAGTTGCGGAGTTGGTTCTGAGCAAATTCATCGGCAAGCGTCCACGTCTCCTGTGCGATCGAGTGGACCAAGCGTTGCTGCTATGTTGGCTTCAGCATCAGCATCAGCATCTCCGGCTCCAGTATCGCCGTCCTCTTCTAATGTTTCAGTTAAGAAGAAGATGGTCAGGAACCAGATTTTTTTTGTTGTTCTGTCGATTTTGATGGCTTCATACTTATTTTCTATTGTTCAATTGAGTAACAAGTGTTTTTGCTGTCGTAGAAGCCTAATGGGCCGAAGCAGAGGCTGCCAAAATCTTCTGCCAAGTCTACTTCCTCTGCTCCAGAGGAGATTGAGATTGAGATAGCTGAGGTGTTGTATGGCTTGATGAGGCAGCCTCAGGGTCCTTGTAAACAGGAAGTTACATCAAATGAATCGAGGAGGTTTGATTCAAGGGATGCCACCAACAATAAGTCCAGTGGGGATACCAAATCCATAGTTTCTTCGCCGATCTCTAACTCACAGCCCACTCTACCTCAGTCATCTTCCATTCCTCCCACTAATTCTAGCTCATCAGCTACTCCCGTGTCTGCGATTGGTGAGTTGCTTGAGCCCCATCAAAACCTCAAGCGGATTCATCTCATTTTGATTCTTAAAACTCCCAATGCTCTATTTTGTTGCCAAGAAACTGAAGGAAAATGAAGGAAAATTTGTTATTCAAACGAGATTCCTTATTTTCTTCTCATTTCTCTGGTTTCATGCAGCAACTCAACAGAGCAGGGGGGTTCTCTCTTGGATTTCTACTGATGTTTTCCTGCTGTTTTTGATACAAATCTGCAGCACCAAAGAGGAAAAGACCCCGACCAGTCAAGTATGAAGACGAGAATCCATCAGTTTATCCCGCGAGAAGCAGTCCCATTTCTTCTACAATGAAAGTCGATGTTGACCAGCCTGCGAAAACCGAAGCTTGTTCTCCCAAATTGGAGAAAAATTCGGGATCTGCAACTGAAAATGGTGCTGTTCCTCAGGATATGATAGCCGGACCAACTGAGTCTGCATCAGCTGAACCTGTGCCGAAGCCGGAGCTGATAAAGTCCGAGAATAATCCGTTATCAGATTCCAAACTATCGACTCGAGAAATAGAGAGCCGATATTTGGTTGGGAACAAAGAGGAACCACGGTCGCCGAAGAAGGAATCTATCTCTGGTCTTAAATTAGATGATGACCGTGAGAATGTGACAACGACTAAAGCGTGAGAATCGAAAATTGATGGCCTTTTATCGATTTTGATTTTCTCGGTAATTTCAAAGGACGGTCTTCATTTTTTTTTTTTTTTAAACTTTCTAAATTCAGGAACTCGACGGTGTTCGAGATTGAAACCCAACGAGAAGAGAAGTTCCAGATAGATCTGATGGTGAGGATATTCAAAGATTCGGAGCGTCATTTTATTTTTTTTTTGGAAATTAAGCTATAATGGAAATCTGAAGGTTTTTTTTTTCTTCTCGGATTTTTGGGTTACAGGCTCCACCTCCATTAAGATCATCTCCAGAAAGGGATAGTGAGATGGGTCATGTGGCTGTAGATCCCAGGCCTGTTATTACAGATGTGGCAATGGTGAGCTGGCCCACCACCTGTTCTAGTTTATCATCAATTGGTCCTGTTTGGTATGGCTACGTATGTGAAACTAATGGTATTAAGTATTTGCTTCATGTGCAGGAAACAAAATCGGCGGTCAACGAGGATGATAAAGCAGTGAAAATTGGAAAAGATGTTAATGTTGAACCGGAGGATAAAAAGACAAATGTTGTAGCCGAAGAAGTTGATTCGCAGAAGCCAATTGTAACTTCTAACGAAGAGAGAAGTATTGATCTCCAGCATGATTTGGAGAAATCTGATAGAGATAGTGGCACCCTTACTGCAAGTGGCAACAAGGTGCCTCAAAATGTCCAAAAGCAGCAGCAGCAGCCAAATACTGAAAAAGCAGGTAATTGGTTACTTGGGGGATTTTTGATTTTTTGGGGGAGAACATTTTGTTCTCATGAATTTTCTCAAACTGGGTTTTTGATTCAATGTTTTCTTCTGTTTTTCCCCCCTTCTCATCCCAGCTCAATCAAGTTCTCTAACTCTTCCCATGTCTATGGCTAGCTGGCCTGGTGGGCTTCCTCACATGGGGTACGGTCGAGTTATTTTGTTTGTGTTCTTTTGATCTTTCATACTTTCTTTCTTTCTTTTTTTCCTCCTTATTCTTGCCCAACACCAGCGCTTCAGATTCTCTTCTTTTGGGAAATGACATCTTTGTAATCAGCAGATACATGGCACCGCTCCAAGGAGTTGTATCCATGGATGGAAGTGCTGTATCTTCTGCAGCTATACAGGTATTTTATTCTTCCTCTTTTCTTTGGGACGTCTTTACTTTTATTTTTCTTTTCCTCCTGAAAATGGTTTTCTCTGAATTCTGATGATGTTTTTTTGTGTTTCAAAATTGTTCTAGCCTCCCCATTTGCTTTTTAGCCAACCAAGGCCAAAGAGGTGTGCAACCCATTGCTACATTGCACGAAATATTCATTATCACCAGCAATTTACAAGGATGAATCCTTTCTGGCCGGGGGCAGCTGGTCCTGCTTTACAATTTGGGGCAAAGGCCTGCAATATGAATGTGTTGCCTTCCACAGAGTTGCATGCTGGGAGAGGTGTGAACTCTGTACAAGACAAGGGTCAGGGTCTAGCATTCTTTCCTAGCCACACTGGGAAGGAAAAGAACTCTCAAACTACCAAAATTGTAGATGCAGCACAAAGAAAGCAGATTTTGCTTCAGCAACCTTTACCTCCAGGGGCACCTAGTAATATGTTGGTGAGCTTCTTTGGCCACTTTGCATTATAGCTTCAGAGGAAAATTTTAGGGGTTGTCATTTTTAAATCTTGTTTTTCCTTTTTGTTGCATTTTCAGCACGGACCTGCTTTCATTTTCCCTTTAAACCAACAACAGGCAGCCGCTGCTGCTGCTGCTGTTGCAGTCCGACCTGGGACTGGGAAATCTCCAACTGTTCCCGGCAGTGCAGCTTCTTCAAGCACCACTAGTTCTACCTCCATCAGTGCCACAGCAACGGCAGTAGTTGGTGCCACTGCTATGAGCTTCAACTATCCAAATATACACGGCAGTGAAGCACAGTACCTGGCAATTTTGCAGAATAGTGCATATCCAATTGCAATTCCTGCACATGTAGGGGCCACTCCAACTTATAGAGGAACCCCTCCCCAGGCAATGCCTTTTTTTAATGGTTCTTTCTACTCTTCGCAAATGATTCATCCTCCACAGCTTCAGCAACAGCAGTCATCAACCCAACACACTCAACAAGGTCAACTGGGACATCAGAACCCAAGCATTTCTAGTGGTTCCTCATCATCCCTGAAGCATTTGCAGAATCAACAGCAGAGGCCACATGGTAGTGGAAATTTGCAAGGCTTTTCTACCTCAAAGAACCAGCCATCACAATCATTGCAGCTTCAGCAGAGGCAGCAGATGCAGAACCAAAATGTCCCTCATCAAGCTCGCCTACTTGAGAGTGAGTTAGGTAGTGAAGATAGTCCTTATACATCTGACAGTCGAGTATCTCGTGCAAACATGAATATTTATGGTCAGAATTTGGCGATGCCTATACACCCTCAGAACTTTGCTTTGATGACTCCAACAATTGGTGGTGCCACTGCTGCAAGTAGCAATCCTGGTGAAAAGAAACAACAGCAGGCACAACCACAGAGCTCAAAGGTTGGAGTTGAATCTTCCCAGGCTTTTGCAATGTCCTTTGCCTCCATTAATGGAGCCACAACTGCTCCCAGTCTTGATATTTCATCAATTGCACAAAACCATGCTATCCTTCAAAGTCTCCCTGAGGCTGCAAGGCACGGGTATCACTTCACGACTGCTGCAGTTGTTACCCAAGCAGCACAGCAGAAGAAAAATTACCGTGTTGCCGAAGAAGGGAAAACTGTAGGAAATGATAGTTCAAATGTTGAAGAAGAGAGAAAGACCATGACAGCAGGGAAGACTCAGGCAACTGCTGGGCAGTCAATTGCTTTTTCCCGGCCAGATTTAACAGATACATCTGTTTCGACTGCCAACACTGTAATTGATAGCTCAGTACGAAGTCTTAATCTTGGGTCCGCTTCTGCTAGGGCCAGTGGTTCTGTTATGTCGGCTGCTGTCAGCAATGTGAATGCTTCAAGTATGCAGCAGCAGCTGCAACAAAATCAGCAGCAGCAGCTGATTCAACTTCAAAAGCAGCAACAGTTTGCAGTTGCAGCTTCTGCTAGGAACAAAACACTAGTAACAAGTAATGGAAATGTGTACTCAGAACATATTTCTTCATCTTCAACAATGGCTGCCAAATTTCCTAATGCACTGTCGGGATTTCCTCCAAATCTTGTCCAAGGCAGTAGTAGTCCAGGTCAATCTCCGCAGTGGAAGAACTCTGTTAGGACCATCACTTCCCAAGTTCCTTCCCCATCCCTCGCCTCCAGTTCATCATCCCTCAAAAACCTTCCACAACAGCAAGGCCGTATCCAACAAGGCCACACACAAATATCTTTTGCAGTCAATCCAAAACCAGCAGGTACACCGCAAGGTCAACCAGCCTCTAACAGTAATCAATCCCAGTCACCTCCAATGGTAGTTGGTTCTCCATCAACATCATCAATGTCTAAGAGTGCTGGTGGGAGTCCAAGGACAACTTCCTCTTCCACAGGTAACAAAGGTGTGCAATCATCTTCTCTGTCATCCCAGCAGGTCAAGAACCCCCCATCTGGTCCTGGGCAGAAATCATCTCCGGTTGGTGGGAGAACTATTCCTTCAATCCTTGGCCATCCCCACACCTCTTCATCTAGCTCTGCTACAAAGTCTCATTTGCCGCAGCAGCAGCAACAGCTACCGAAACACGCATTACAGCAACCCCAATTTTATAGTGGATACATGCAAGCCCAAGCTCAGCATGGTGCAAACTCCATGCATGCATCAGCCGCAAGTGGGTTTTATCTCCAAAGACATCGCGGTGAACCGCAGCAGCAACCACAAGGCTCATCCGTGAGCTCCTCAGCTGGGATGTTGCGCCCTTCCGTCTCACTCACCACTAGTGATTCTGCAAAAGCAGTGGCTGCTGCTGCTGCAAGTAACATGAAAGGTGGTGGCTTAACTTCACAGGGTCTGATCCATGCTCAGTATGCAGCTGCACACTCGTCTGGGAAACCACATATGGTTCCTGCTGGCTTCCCATATATTCATCCTGTTCCCACTGTTGTTCAGGTGAAGCCAGCAGAGCAGAAACAACCTGCTGCCGAGTAGAATATCTCCTGTACTTCCACATGGCAATCCCCAGAATGGTGGGAACAACTAAAGAAGAGGGCAGATTTTGGGTGAATGAGGATCGTGCGCCCTCTGGCTATCTGAGAAGAAATTTAAGATGTGGGATGAATTTGAAGGGAAGCATGCCATTCGGAGTAGAACCCACAGTTCTGGAAAGAAGCGTTGCAAAGTGGGAATGGTTTTGCGATGTCCATCGATCAGCAAATGTACATTTTCACAACCTGGCCAGGTGGTTCTTCAGGAATTTATTCAATTCGATTTGTTTGATGGCAAGATGACGGGCAGTGAAGGATGAGAAAGTCCACTCGGATTTTTCTGTTTCTTTTCTTTTCATAAAAAAAAAAAAAAATTTAGAGTCGAAAGGGAAAGATGGAGAATATATGAGGAGGGGAGCAGGGAGGAAAAAAATAGAACTCGACCTTTTCCCATTTTTTGATGGGTAGGCGTAGCAAAGAAGGGTTTTGTATTTCACGGTAATTAGATTTTTTATTCTGCATCTTCATATTGGGGGGATCTAATTTTATTTTGCAGAGAAAGAGCAGTAGACAAATATCTTTCTAACAATATACATATGCAAAATGGAAATGGAGGGGGTGTATATTTCTGGCAATTTATAAGAGTTACCCTCAATTTTTTTATTTAATTTTCTTTGTGGTGACGATGCTTTTTTTTTTTTTTTAAATTTCTGTTCTTTTCTATTTATATTAAAAACAAATATATAAATAGATATTTTTTTAAAAATAAATTTAAAAATATTCAAAATCTTTTCCAAACGTCCGATTATAATTCCAAACACTTCCAAATATGCCGTCCCCTTAAAGTTGAGTTGTTTGAAAGGACGTCCGTTCTTTTTATTGCACAGTATATTACACGTGGCTTATGTCTAATTCTCTTTTATCTTTTATTATTAAAATTTTTTTAGTGATAAATATAAATATAAAAATAAAATAATAAAATATATATTATATATAATTCAACCTACTTAAAAAATTTTAAAATTTTTTGAAAATTTATCTTGAATTCTTTGGTAAGAAATTATTGGTTAGTTCAAAAGTGGGGGACATGCGTACTCTACTAGACTGACATGTTGGGTGACTCAGCAAATCTAATTCTCATCTCTTGTACGTACACTTCCCCTTCTTCTCATTTATCTGTTATCAGGACAGAAAAAAAAAAAACACTCTGAAATTTTATCACAATTATATCTTACTAAATGTTACGAGTTGGTTTGGGAAAGCACCAAAAAAATATATATATATATATATATATATATATATATATTAAATGTGATAAATAATAGGTAGATGAATAAATATTCATATATATTTATATTTTTGATATCATCTATTATATATCCTATTTTAACTTTAAATATATAATTAATAATATCATTTCTATCCTTTTCAATCTTTGACCAGAAATAAAATTTAATATACATTGTATTTCAGACCACAAACATAAATGTCATAAATATATTGGAATGATTATAATGCTTAAAGATAATATTCTAGCAAGGACTATTGAGGTAATACTATTATAGATTTCCCCATATTAGTAGGATTTGTATCACCCTGCAAAACAACTTACATATTTTCTACATAAATATCTAAATGCAATTCTTTTTTTTTTTTATTGTGTCTAATATAATATAATCTTTCTTCTACATATAAAAATACATCAACATATTGTTAAAATAATTTTTTTTCTCTTAATAATGTGGTTCCTTTATATCATCCTTTTTGTATTCTAAAAACACAATAATATTCTCTCATGTTAATATATTTTTTACATTTTTTTTTTTTGCTATTACCAAGTAGTTTATAATTAATATCTATTCTATATACATTTTCTCCATATGAAAATAAAATTGGATATTAAAGTGTCATTATGTTAGGGTATAAAATACTAATATATTTTAAATATTTGGACTTATGTTCTATAATGATATTTCCATTTTTATCATATAATCCAAAGTCTCATGCTATTAAACCAGTTATTTCAAAATATAAAAGAGAATTATATTTTTTATTATAGTGGGATCTCTTACCAATAATTTTCAATTTAATTGGAATTAAATAAATATTTTAAAAATGTCTCCAACCATTCTAAATGATTTTATTAACACATTAAATACATCAAACATTTTAATTAATTTAAAAAGATTAATTAAAGTTAAACGAAGATGAATTCAATCTAACTTTTAACATGCATCATGCTAAATGTAAATCATGCACACAAATTTCATTTTTAAACATGGTTACATGTGGCATATTTTAAGAAAATTTATTAAAATAAAATAACTAAATATAACACCTATTTTGCTGTCCAATCTCCACTCCATTTTCCATTTCCTACTTTGTTACAAAAGCTCTAGTTTTTATTCTAACTTCTTCCTCTTTTGACATACCCGAGACTTCTATATCTCGATCTTCTATTAAATCTTTCTTCCCTTTTCTCAATAGAAACCAGTTTCTAGCCTTTTAGTTAGCAAGCCGTACTTAAAGTCCAAAAGAAAAGAAATTCTTCCTCCTCAAAATCTTGTCAATCTGAGACTTTATGAGGAAGAGAGGGGCTCAATCAAAGTTTTAAGGGGAATTGTGTTCTTACATGCAAACTTTAAAGCTAGAAGGGAGCGAGCTTATGCTCTCTCCTTCACTTAATTTCTTTCTTATCTTCTTTTTGTTATTCAAAATTCTTCTTTGTGATCATCTTTGAAGTCATATCTAAGCCAATTAGCTTTATGTTTATGTGTTTTGTGAATATTATAGTGAATTCGGCTGAAGCATTAGATTTTGGCACACATTTTATTTTTGTCATTTGGATGAATTTGGGTTATCGGTTTGATTTGGAGCGAGGATTGGAAGGCTCAACAACGGAGGAGAGGGGACTAAAGTTGCTTGTAGAACGGTGTTGTGTAAAAGGTGGGTTGGGAAGGCAAGAATGACGTCGTTTAGCTTCATTTAGGGGCAAAAAAGGAAGGGCACTGTAGTAGCTACAGTGTCCAGTTTAATAGGTTTTTTAAAATTTTAAATTTAATTATATGTATTTTACATTTTGTAATAAAGAGGCGATGATGTGAAAAACTATTAAAAAGATTAATTATATAAAAAATTCTGAATTTTATATTTTGGTACAATTATATTCAATTCTATTTTTGTAATAAATTTATTTCAGTATTATTAAATGATGATCCGAATCTAGCTGTCGTTGATATGAATTGTTTAATTAAATTTAATTTAATGACATATCAAAATGATTAGGCTATCCACGGTAAAGTCAGTTAGGTTTTGAGTGTAGTTTAACGATATTGATACTATATTTATTACTAAATTAGAAGTTTATATAATTAAATTTAAATTTTTAAAAAATTGAATATAATTATGATAAATTGTAGAATTTATAATTTTTTTTTACGTAATTAAGTCTATTAAAAATATAAACATAGTCTTTGAAGCGGCGCTAAAGTGAAAATTTGCCACATAGAAACGACACTGTTTTACAATTCATCAAAACCCACCCCATTGAGTATCCAAACGGCGATGTTTCGGGAATAAATGAAAAAATAAATGAGACTGAAGCAGGGCATCAGCCATCTCTTCCCATATGCCGTTTTTCTTCGAATTGAACTGTCATTCACTAGAATGTTGCACATAGGATGAAATGGAGAACGGCTGGACAGAGAATGAGTGAGGTGGAAAGGAGAACGACTACTCTTTGGATTGTGACAGATTGTTGTGTGTGAAGGAGAACGGTGGAACGGAGAGCAGGTGAGTGACTACTCTTTGGACTGTGAAATACCGTTGCATGTGAAGGAGAACAGTGCGGAGACAAATTGTGGTTGATTAGAATCTTTCTATTGCAGTATCGAGGTAAGTGAGCCTAAGCCAATCTTCCCAATTTTCTTTCCACCTTTTTTCTTTCTATGGATGGGTTTTGTTGTCAATGCTGAAAGGTTCTGTTGGATTTCCCAAAGTTGAAAAATGGTTGTATGCAATTAAAAAACTGTATCTTAATATAGTCAGCAAAGTGGCACATGGTATCTCCTATCATGAATTTTGAGCTTCCTTATAACTCTTCATTGTTCTTAGCTTTCAGTTCTTGGCATTTTTCCATATTGATATAGATAGATTTTGTTGCCACTATTGCAGATTTTTTTATTGGATCCAACTCTTGTTTTTCTTTTTATGGATTTTCCAAAGACAAAATCATGGATGAGTTTTGTTAAATTGTAAAACAGTGCCGTTTCTATGTCGCAAGTGTTACTTTAGACGATCACGTCATTATTTTATATTTTTATGTCGGTTGTCGAGTTTCTTCGTGGATTAGAAGTGGAGAAACATGATAGGTTTATTGTGTGTAGTTTATCAGATGGTTAGGATGAGTTTATTAGCTATTCCTTGTTGCAACAACCAATCATGTACCATAGTCAAAATATCCTTGTTAGTTTACTTAGGGAGACAAAAGAGTGAAGCAAATTTTGCAGAGTTCCTTTTTTTTTTTTTTTTGCTGGTAATTTGTAGTGCTTATAGGTAGCTTGACAAATCCAATTCAGTATTTATTTGCTGAAGAATAATAGGTTGTTCGCATGGAATAAGATATCAAAAAGAAAAAATGCATTGCCTGTTGTCATCTTCCATTTCTCATAGTTATATTATTGAACAATGAAGCCAAAGACAAGGTTTTTATACTTATGTGGTTGTTCTCTTTTACCATTTCATTTTTTTCTTCTTTTTTGAATTATATATACATAGTTGAAGCAGCATAAATTTATAAGAGACTTGATTGTTGCTTGAAGATGCTTAGTGGATTTTTGTGTCAGGAAACTGACTTGGTTATGAATATAATGTTAATCAAATGTGTTGAACGATAGCTTGGAGATTGGATTTCTGTGCCAGGAATCTTAGTTTTTTTTTTTTATGCACAACTTCTTAATGTATTTTCTTTTTTATTGAAGGATGACTTGAACCATCAATACACAATTTAAATTCTTGAATACTGATTATTTGAAAGATATATCAAAGAAATTGCACTAGTTTTTTCTCTCTTTCTATATCTATCTGTTTGAGCAGATAGGTGTTTATATTGCACAGTTGTAATCTCTAACTGTAATTTAACTGAAGCAAAATTCACAAATCATTGGAAAATCAGACAACTTTACTCAATTAGAGGTTCTGGATTTCCTTATATGCAGTTTTCTCAGTTTTATGTTATGATCACTATTTCCTATTTTTGTTTTAAGTTCCTGTTTTCTTTTGATCTTGTTGGCCCTTGAAAATGTATAAATATAGACTGTTTCCTGTAGGATCCTTTCTTTTCCTTATGCTGTTGATAGATTCTTCACTTTTCTTTGTTAAAACCATTTGAAATTTTGTTAATGGTTCATGTTGTGTGCTGTTTGTGAAATTGATATGCAACCAAGCCACTCAAATGAATCGGTTTATAGTGACGAAGACCTTGTTGATATCGATTCACTTTTGGACGATGACACTTTAATGTTGATAGCATTTGAGTAAAAATTTGAGCTTTACTGATTTGCCTTACCTGTGTATATAGACAAATGCCTTAACTTGATATTGGTATTATGTAAATATCTAAGCAATTTAACAACTAGCTTTTGATAGCAAGTAGAGAGTATTTGCATATATAGTGTGATCTAATCTTTAATTCTAGGTCTTTTCTACACAATTAGGTTCTAGCCATAATCCTAATGGGTATTTCTAATGCCCAGAATGCTTTACTGTATCCCTAGTTCCTCTTGGCTAAAAATTTGGCATTTTATAAGGTTCATATAATTAATTGATTGACGAGGTATATATTATTAATGTTACAGTTATTGGTTTTGCAGTTTATTTATTTGTTTATTATTTTAAACCTAAAGCTCCAATTCATTGTTTGCCTATTATGCTGTTTTTAATGGTAAATATATGTTAGTCAATCATCTGAAGTAATTTACAATATGTTACACTAAGCGCACTGAGAAGACTTCTTTTGGATCCTATGAACTCTGCATTTTTGCAATGCACTGTACAGGGGTAAGTCCTCTTATTCGGGTGCACAAGAATGGTTTGCTTGATTGTGTTGGGTTGACATATTATCCTGATTAATTTAATGATTCTTGCAACATATGGCATGTGTGACACTTGGAATATGCAAAATATCATCTATGTAATTCTGTCCAAGTTCTTATGAGTTTTTTAGTCAGAATGATACTTGAGGGTATGTGTATATTTGATGCCATATTTAGCATAATTTCAAAACCAACTGTTTTGAAAACAAGAAACATAGCCCTTGTATTATGGCTAATTATACCTTTGGTAGTATTGCAAATTGAATATTTTAGTTGATGGATGTTATTCGAGTTAAGAGTAGCCAATCTTAGGGAAGTTAATTTGATTATTGTTTAGGATACAATCTTATACATATTTTCTAGTTAGGGCTGTATTTTTTATATATAATCATTTGATGCTTTTAACTTAATTTGAACAGTTAAGTATAGCTTTTTGGATTTCCATTTACTTAGATTTTAATTTTAACTGTATTTACATTAGAAGGCTGAAATTCCAACTCACAACTCTTAGCTAAGATTCCCCCTTATTGAATTAAGTGATGAAAAGTTGCAAGGACAGAAATTGTAGTTTGCAGTGGTCACCATTACTTTTCCCTTTAGCGGGACAACCAATGATTCACCATTCAATTTCTGCTTGCAAAAGGCTATTTACTTTTGAAGTTGTCATTAAATAGCAGTGGCAAAGAGATAACCAGTTTTTCAGTTTTTGGAATTTTTTGTTTTAGGTTCTAATTTGGCTCTTTCCTTGCTTCATTGTACCAGGAAAATGCAAAATTTTTAAGTTTACTCGAGTACCACTAATATGGTTATGATCATTGTCATGTTTTTTAGTAACGTTTTATTAGGGATTAATAATATTTTTTATGTAATTAGTATCCAGTAATAATGTGCTATCAATTACAATTATCAATATTTTACTTGCAGGGTATCTTGTTGATGTTATTTTGATAGCAATAATAGGATCAGATTGTAATTGGTTGGCACATGGGTCCTCTACTACCCCCATTTGTGGCCATTGGTTAGCTAGGTACTATATTTTTGTTTGCTCATTTGTAATGTCATTAATTTTATGTCGAATTATATATTATACATGATTTATTGAATGATGTAACTATAATTTATTGAATGATGTAATTTTGTAATAAGTGTTAATGTTTATAACATATTTACTTTATGTTTTATTTCAAAATAAATATTTGTATTTCATCAAGATTGAGCAGTTTATGAAGATGGTAAACTTAGGCTGACACATGATATGGAGACAAATTGTGCAAGTAGAGGCATAAGCGTCATATAGATTTAGAGAGGATGTTTGAAATAGCTGGATGGTCTATTGGTCCACTGAGCATTTTAGAAACACGAGTAATGGAGAACATGCAGCATCAGATGTGGTCGATGTTAGAGGAGGAGGGAGTGGTCCTTTATGGAGAGCACCAGCAACATCATGACCGCAATTAATACTATTTTTTTTTTTTTGCTTTATATGTTTGGATTTCTCGAAGAAAATATACTTTTTTTAAAATATTTTATATATATTATGGAGCTTGATTTCAATTTTAATTTATTATATTAGATTTCAACTTCAAATTTTAAAAGTCAATTATTTTTTATTAAAAATATGAAATATAAAATAAAATAAAAAACAATTAATTTTACATTAACGATGGATTAGCGACAAATATATATGTCCCCTGTAAATAATTAAAAAAATTATGCAACAATTAGCGACATATTTATCCGTTGCTATTTATGTCGCTAAATTAAGCAACAGATTTGGAGGCCTATATTCAGCTAGTGACTTGTCTGTCGCTAATCTGTCGCCATATTTTGCGACGGACAAAGTCCCTCGCTATTTTTTGCGAGGATCATGTCAAAGAGGGACATCTGCCGTCGCTAAATACAGTTAGCAACGAATTTTGTTACATTTAGCGACGGATTTATCCATCGCTAAACTGTCATTTTCTTGTACTCAAAGTAGTTTTACATCTCTTATAGTGTCAAGCGTAATTTCATATTATTTCTATCTTTTAATTTTTCCATAATCAATGCAATAATATCTGATGTTTCCTTATTTTATAATGAAAATTATTAAAAAAGAATTAGCTATAAGTTGGGTCTCTAGAGCCCTAGTTATAGTGAATCTATATATGAAATTTTATTTTGGTCAATTATACTTGATAAAATAAAAAAATGGAGAAAAAATAATTGTGCCTCTTACTGAATAAAGAAACCTAAAACAGTAACACCTGCAAGTTAACAATCCAATGTTGCCTGAGAATTGAACTCCATGCCAACTATCATTCCAGCTCCACCATTGTAACCAATCTTTTGATCTTATAACTTTATCATCAAGTTGGAGCCTGAGGCAATATGAGAAGGCCCAACTTGGAACAAAGACAATAAAAAATTAGAACGGTAAGAGCTTTTGTAAAAATGTCAGCAGTTTGAGATGAATAATTGACATGTTGAGGCATAATCATCCCTGCTCTCAATTTCTCATGCACTAAGTGACAATCAATATCTATATGTTTAGTACGTTCATGAAACACTAGGTTACCAGTGATATGAATAGTTGCTTAATTGTCACACCAAAGCACAACAAGAAGATGGACTGGAATATTGAATTTTTTGAGCAAATAAGTAAGTCATTGCACCTCATCACACACAGTACTAGCCATGCTCCTGTATTATGCCTTTGCTGAAGACCTACAAATAGTATTTTGTTTCTTTATCTTCCAAGAAATGAGAGCAGGTCCAAAGAAAACACAATAACTTATAAGGGATCTTCCTTACACACTGCCCAATCAGTATCATTGTATGCTTCTAAAGTGAAAGTGTTGGTGCTAGGATAAAATTGGCCCTTGTGTGAACTACAAATACCTGAGTACATGTAATACAACTTGCCAATGTGTATCCCTGGGTGCTTAGACAAATTGACTAAGCTGTTGGACTATGAATGTGACATCTAGCCTAGTGAAGCCTACATAAAGCAAACGTCAAACTAACCTCCTATATTGTTAAGGATCAGAAAGAAGTGCCCCAGCATCAACTGTTAAACATGTACCCTTAACAATAGGAGTAGTAACTGCCTTGGCTTGGTGTATTCTTGTAACATCCTCGACTTTTCCACATGCATTATGACACGCATTACATTTGGACATATTCATTTTATATATGTCATTCACATGAAACACATGCATACGTAGGGATTTTGGCGTGAACGTATTCATGAGATAGACTTGACACGGGTCGGTTTATCGCAATAGGACCAAGTCGTACGTGTCTAGCTATAATTGAAATAAGGACACAAGATATTGAAAATAAAAATAAAATTTGGCATAGTGAAATTAATTAAAGTAGACAATTTGACTAGATAGTATTTTGCACTAAGTAC
>CATIWF010056438.1:0-43125 GCA_949630135.1 Balakata baccata | reverse complement strand
AGAAAACAGCAGACCATAGCACTGGAGATGTAGCTATTGATGCATATCATCGATTCAAGGTAAAAGTCCATGGAATTTACTTTTTTATTTAGAATATGATAGTGTTCTAAGAGTATTTAATAATTATATTCTGGTTTTCTTATTTTACTAATTAATTCCATATATATACATATAACAGGAAGATTTGGGAATTGGGATTATGAAAGAGATAGGTGTTGAAGCTTGCAGATCTTCAATCTCATGGTCTAGAATGCTGCCAAGTACGATTAATTCAAATTCCTTATTATCATAGTTGTTAAAGGCGAAAGGCGCATTAAGGTGATAAGGGCCCTTATCGCCTGAGGTGCAATGTGAGGTGTGCACCTGACGAAAGTGAGACACACAAAATAAAATGAAATGAAATAAACTTAAAACTTATATCACAATGTAACACCTACATAAAATAAAACCATAAACTTAACTCAATACCAAAGAAAAGTAATTTAAAAGATCAAAGCACAATGTTCAATAGACAAAACAATAAAAAACATGCAAAAGAGATAATAAAAGTAAAATATAGTCTTATAAATAGCTAGAAGTTTTAGTCATAGAGTAGAGTAGTACTCTTAAAAAAAAATTCAGAAAACTTCTATAATACAGAATAGAAGCTCAAGGAACATTGAGGTGCACGCCTTAGTAACATTGTCTGCCTTTGGGCTGCTCAAGGTGTCACGGCCAGCGCCTCATACTTAGGCGCGCCTTTGACAATTATGCTTATTATTATTAATTGCGATTATTAATCATTGAAATTTTCTGAATTTGGAATTCCGTGTATGTCATTCTCTCTGGATTTTCTTTGAATGTTATGTCATTACATGCTCCAACAGCTTAATGCTTTAGAAATATTAATTTGCAAAGTGAATTTTCTATAATTCTATTCTTTGTGTGAATAACAATCCTTTCTATTTTTTTTTATAGTCAGTAACTGGAGGGGGTAAATTGTTGAAGGCATAACTTGGTTCTGTATAGTTCGTCACTTCACTTTGTAAATCTGAAGATGAATCAAAAAAAACCAATGAAGCTGTTAATGCATTTTCATATGGAAATGACGTTGTTTATGCTGCTCTTTCTGTTGATAAAAAGGTAACACCTTCATCAGTTATACTTGATCTGGTTTGCTATTATCATATATGAAACTCTGATGTCCTAGAAACCAACGTAATAACATGTTTTGTCCATAATCTTTTCTGGAACTAAAATGCTAATGTTTAAAAAGAAAAGACAAACACTTAAGTTAAAACTAAACTAATTAAGCTAGGAATAATAATAAGTGTAGGATCCATGTCGACCTGGAGTCAAAGAAGCTGAGGAAATTTGTCAAAGCTGGTGTGAAGGTAATTCTGTGATGCCACAGTCTATAACTTCAAGTGAAAATATTAATAATATTCAAGTGACCGATACGGACATATTGCTGGCGAGATGTAGCCACAGATGACAGCCGTCGCTAATTACACTGGCTAAAATTGTAGTTGTCACTGTATCTGTAACATTTAGGGACGAATTCGGCATTTAGCTAGATCATGGACTTGTTCCTCTTCGGATATTTAGCAACAAAACTATTTCGTTGCTATATTCCTATTTTTAAATGTATATAGCGACAGTGTACAGCTCTCCGTTAATTTAAAGTATAACGATGGAGTTTTTATAGGAATTGTGTGCTGGTGCACTGGTCTTGCTGATTAGTCAAGGGCATAGTTCGAGGTTATTAGTTTTTAGTAAGGATTTATTCTTCCTTTACTTGCTTCCTCCAATAATTTTTAATGCTGGGTAACGATTTCTTTAGTAATTATAATACTGTAGAAGTATATGATCTCATAGAATGAACGATCAGTTTAAAAGCCCAAAGAACAATTTTTTATATAGTCATGAGCCCAGAAAATTGCATTTTTTTTACTTAATGTCTAATCATATAGATTTTCTTCAATGTACTGGTGTGAATTCCTTGCTGATTTGCAATTTTACGGATTGTTTCTTCAACTTTTTTACTTCTTTTTTCTTCGTTACAAAAGGATACACAAATAAAAACAGAGATTTCCCTTTTCTAGCTAGCATAGGAATTATCTAATTTAAGAGGGTAATTAATCTCACTTTTGGAAGTCATCAGCTTTGAAGTTCCATACTGAAATTAAAAACTCATCACTTGTTGTAACTTGGCATGCATGGCATTGCATTTGTGTTTATTTTATCTTGCTGATATCTAACTAATGAGTTCTGTTTTGAAGTGGAAATCTTCTTTTAGTTGGCTTTTATTCAATCATGGAGCTTTGATGAGTTCTGTTTTAATTTAATGCATACTTGATGTTTTCACCTTTTTAGCTTTAGGCACTTCATCTTTTTACTCTTTCCCCCCCCCTACCCCCCCGCAAATGCGTCACTTAGGTTTGATTAAGCTGGTACATTAGTTACCCCATTTAGATTTATATATTGCATATGGGTGTCTAGTTGCTGTGCAGTAAGTTCGATATATAAATATAGTTGATTTCCTCTCTTTCATTTTTATTTTCCCATTATTGTTGTGCAATTTTCGACTCTAATATTTCCTTTTGAGTTTTCAGGAACTGATTTAGGTTTTATCGAACGAGCACCAAATTTTAAATTTTTGAGAGTGGAATATTTGAATTGAAGTTTCAGGTAACACACTAATTGAATGTTGCTTGGTGGAACTGTTAAATACAGGCTGATGTAGCTTTGCTATTGCTGATTGTGACTAGTGATTATTGCATACAAAAACAACTAAGCATCGTTTTACTTTCAAACTCAAATTCCATGAATAATCAAGCTGCTTCTCTATTATTTCTTGAGTTGATGTGGTATGCTTTGTTTTTTTGAAGAATCAAGTATTTCCCTGTACTCACTTTTCCGATTATCGACTTAGTCATAGTAATTGAAAATACTGAGAGAGTGATGAAGTAAATATTTCTTTAATTAGTTTTTGGTGAGGATTTATTCTTCCTTTCCTTGCTTCCTCCAATAATTTTTAATGCTGGGTAACTATTTCTTTAGTAATTATGACAGAAATAAGAAGTATATGATCTCAGTTAAAAAGCCCAAAGAACAATTTTTGATATAATCATTTTTTTATTCAATGTTGAATCATATTAGCTTAATAGATTTTCTTCAATGTATTGGTGTGAATTCCTTGTTGATTTACAATTTTACTGATTGTTTCTTCAATTTTTTTACTTCTTTTTTGCTTCGTCACGAAAAGATACATAAATAAAAACAGAGATTTCCCTTTTCTAGCTAGCATACACGTAGGGTGAATTACATTGAAGGTACTCCTACTCCAACTATCTAATTCGTAACAATTCAATACCTAAATTATTTTTTGTAACAGAAAATTTTCTAAACTTTAATTTGGTAATCTCAAATTCAAATACGATACTGAGTTGTTACAACTTAGATAGTTAAAGAACCGTCGTTGTAATTTACCCATTCATGTATAAACTAATTAGTTAAGAGGATGATTAATCTCACCTTTTGAACTAAGGTATAATACGGCTTTGAATTTCCATACTGAAATTAAAAACTCATCACTTCTTGTAATTTGGCATTGAATTTGAGTGTGCATATTTTATCTTGTTGATATATAAAGTTACGTTGAAAAGGGAGGATGGAGAAATGAAATAAAATGAGTCTGTTTTGAAGTGGAAATCTTCTTTTGTTTGGTTTTTATTCAATCATGGAGCTATGATGAGTTCTGTTTTATATTGAATATGGGCCTCTAGCCTCTGTGTATTAAGTTTGATATATAAATATCAGAAATAAAAGAAAGAAGGTGCGAAATAGTAGGATCACTTAGGAGTTTAATGTTGGATAAATTTTGCTGGAAAGACGTGTATCGAGATCAAAATGTTGAATTATGAGACAATTGCAGTTCAAGTATGCAGTTAAGTAGCTTTCTACGACTGTCGTGAAGTTGGAATGGCCCAACTTGCATAGTCTGTAAGAATCTTCGATTGGTCGAGGGCCTTTCGTGAATGTCATGGAAGATGGAATGGTAATTAATAACAACAAGCAATGTACATGTAGACAATGAAAATGAGGTTAAGGACTTACGACGAGAAACCATTTGTGATGGAGAAAGAAATGATAAGACGACAGAAAACAAAATTAATCTCAAGCAGCTATTAGATCAAAATATTCTGACGGAAGATAAATGAAGAAAATGTAGATTCATCAAGAAAAAGTTCAGAAACATCATTAGGGTGAAATTTTCTAGAAAAAGTTCATAAACATCATTAGGGTGAAATTTTCTAGGCTATAGCATACAAAACATAGAACTGTTATTTAATGTGTAAATTGTCATCGTTGTTAACCATTTGGGTCAGGCCTTATATAATAATCTAATTCATTCCTTCATAATTGCAATAAAGCCTGTTTTATTTCATTATTTGCCTTACTCTGCTTGTGGTGTTTAAGTTATATTTTCAACTTTTCCATCTAAGAATTGCGAAGGTAAAACTTTGCCATTTTAATCGTTCTGCCAAGCAGAAGGATTAAGGGCGGGTGGCTGTTGGTTTAATATTTCTGATTGTTTACTTTTTTTATTTATTTATAATACAATGATGGTGCAATAATTGCATAGCTCATTTTCTAGCTAATATCATTAATCATAGAATCAATCTTATATTCAATTATATGTGGTAATTACTTTAATATACTATTATAGTTAATTTAATTAACAACTTAATTAAATTATAAAAATTTTAATTAATAGTTTAATTAAAATTATAAATAGGAGAAATAGTTAAAATTAATCAACATTAATTTTAACTTCAAAAGTATAAATGATCATTTGTAATTTAATTCTCAATTAAATTACTCTCTACATCATAAATATTAACTAAACAAATAATTTATTTGGGTGACTTATAAAGTCAATAATTTTATCGGAACTTAATATAATATTAACTCCTTAATATTATATCGGACACTATTTCTGAATTCCTCGTATACCTGGATATATTAAATATCCTTCCGGAATTCTCCTTTTAATTACTGATAAAATTTCAAATATTAATTTGACTTCTAAATTATAATATTAAGTTCTCTCGTTATGATCTCAATATTGATTAGGGTCACAGCAAACTCTATTGGTCAATATTCTAATGAGTAATAATTTGCATTCTGATTAAAATAAGACCTATCATTATTAATATAATTAATAATTCAATCTTAAATTGAATAAGTCATATTTTTTCTGGTCAAGAATTTATTTTATGTAGTAGTCAAGAAAATTGATCTTTTCACATCTTCAACTCATGAAAATTGATTCAGTATAAATTTAGATTTATATTAAGATTCGACTTGTTTTCATGTGAATCGATACGAATCGGATGAATCGAATCAACAATGATAGTAATAATAGTAAAATTATGATAACTAATCTCCTTCCAAGCTTTACTTGAAACTAGTGACGATTCCGGCGCGGGATCTCTCCGGAAATCTTAGTTTCCAAACCGGCGGTGAGTCTCAATTCTCTCTACTTATAGTGAACCAGTATTCTTTAGATTAAATATATTAAGGAACTGAGTGAGACAAACAACCTAGTTCCGCATCGGCAGATGAGATTGTTCCCTGCCGGCTAAATGAGTCTACCAAATCTAGTCCTTTGAGGTCGTTTGATCGCCAAACGGAAGAGGCTGATACTAATATGACTACTCTTTTTCTATTTCCTCTTTTTTCTTTGGTCGCTGCTGAAATATTCTTTCTGCAAACAATTTCAGTGTAAGGGCTAATTTCACAAATGCTACAAAATCTTATCATTTTGTTACAATTTGGTATTAAATTTTTTAATTAATTGTTACAAATTTGTATCAATTTTTTTATAAATATTGGAAATTTGTACCAATTTTCAATTTCCAGCATCAGAAAGACAACATGACATACTACATCACTCTATTATTCACATCAGATTTATTTTTTCATAAAAATACACTCAAACAACGATATTTCTAAAGATTAAAGAAATATAAATTATACAAATAAATTACAAAAAGGAAAATAAAATATCTAATCGTTGCCGTTTTGAGTGTGTTTTTATGACTTGTGAGGAAATAAATGTAATGTGGATAATAGAGTGATGTGATATGTTATCTTTCTGGTACCGAAAATTTAAGATTGATATCAAATTGCAACATTTATGAAAAGTTTGGTACCAATTTATAACAATTAAAAGATATAGTACTAAATTGTAACAAAATAATAAAATTTTGTACCATTAATGCAATTTCACCTTCAATGTAACAAGACTAGATTCATTTGGCAATTTAACTTAACTGACTTGTAAGTAATGAAATGCGATGACAATATTTTAGCATTCTTTCTGAAAATTAATGAATTTAAATTCAAACAATTGTTGCAGTCGGATAGAAAAAATTAATTTAAGGGATTAGATCGTCCTAAATTTAAATTTAAGGAATCTAATTATTCTTAATCATAATTTAGAGGGTGATTCGTGAAAAATATATGAACAGACTGCTCTATCCGCTTATATAAATACAGCAGACAGTTCTATTTTTTTATTAATTAATTATTTGTGTATGAAGGTTACAATTCTTATGGAGTTATTGATTGTTGATGTATAGCGTCAAAGATAGGAAACGCAGATAATTTTTTTTATTTTATAATATTTTGAGTCTAAGTAGAGTAGATGATAAACAGTATAAAAATTGTGTAAATCTAATTAGAATAATTAGGTGCGTTGGGCTCAAATCTTTTTAAAAAAATATTGATAAAAAGAAAATGACAAATGATGATATTCCCTATAATGACATCTAAATGAACGGTGGACTTGGTAAGTAAGGCTAATTGATAATTATTATCATTACAACTACCTTAATTAAATACATAAGCAACAATTAATATTGATTTAATCTAATTCTGTTGTACGAATTAGAATCTGATTAGCCACTGAATTAACTCAAGTAGAACGCGTGAGAGAAGCCACGTTGCCTATATTTGACTGTATACATAAACAATCACTCTCCCAGAAGGACTGCAGCCTTCAAAACAGTTTCATAAAATCCGGCCCGGTCCGGTCAGTTCAACAGGTTTAACCTGAACCAGCCCTTGAATCGGACAGTTTTTAACATTAAATCTGAAAAATTTTAGGTGATCCAGCCGGTTGAACCATAAACTGCTCAATCTGGTCCGGTTTAGGCGGTTTGACGGGTTGGATAATTTTGCCCTTTCAACGAGAAAATAATGAAAACTTGTGAAATGCTGGGATTGTACCCTTTGTTGTTACAATACTGCCATTATATATAGTTCTATTATTACAATTAAACTCTTTTATTAATATCATTATTAGAAAAATTTCATATAAATTATTTTTATTTCTATAAAAATTATTTTAATTCATAATAAATTATATATATATATATAAGTAATTATATTTTTATCAAAAATATTATTTTTAGTATTATATATTAATTTTAATTGTCCATAAAATTATTCGCATTATTAAAAGACATATATATTTAATAAAGTTTAACATAATTATTTATATTTTCATCACTAATTTACATTATCAAAAAGTTTCATATAAATTAACTTTAAATTATTTTGATTTTTATAAAAAATATTATTTAAATTGACAAAAAATGATATATTAACAATACAATAAGCATTTTCTATAAGTTTTGTACATTATGAATGGTTTCCAATAATTTATATTATATTTTTATTATGTATAAAGCATATTATATTTTATAAAAATTTTAAATATATCGGTTCAATCTCGATTCGACTTTAAATATATGACTTTTTGTATTTTCCGGTTCATTGATCGAACTAGTTTTTACAACATTAAATTCATACACAGATAATTAATTAATTAATAACCAAAAAAAAAAACTGTCCGCAATTTGTATAAGCGGACAGTTAATTCTCTGTGTCTCGACCCCTAAATTGGTAAATAATTTACAAAAGGCTAGCCCTAAATTGATAAATATTTTACACTTACACTTTAGAAAAGGAAAAAGCCCCAAACACGCCCATGGCCACCACGCATTTAATTCTATTTTCAGTTTCATTAATTAAAGTAAAGAAAAAAAAAATTACGAAAGATTATATAAATCATAAACCGAGTAGAATTTAGATACCAAACAGTAGTATAAGCCATACATATATAAAAGTCTTCTTCATCTCAATCCAAACCTCTGTAAAATCCTAGCCGCTGTGGCTTCAAATTCTCCTTTGCCCTCACCAGAGCCATGTCGAGTTTAATAATACCACATGATTTCTTGACAGATATATTCTATCGGCTCCCAGTGGAAGCTCTTCTGCGCTTCAGAAGCTTGTCGAAATCATGTTGCTCTTTAATCGACAGCCCAGAATTCGTTAAACTTCATCTCGATCAATCTGTCAAGACCAGATCCATTAGCACCATCTTTATGATTAAACCCAAAGTAAAGGGTTCAATCTATGCAGTTGACTTGGATTCTTCAGATATGTACCCTGTGAAACTCAAATACGTGAAATCGAAGCCTGGTGAATTTCATGTAATTGGGTCCTGCAATGGCTTGCTTGCTGTGAAGATCGGTGAAAAGATTAGTTTGTGGAATCCATGCACAAGGAAGCGCCAAATCCTGCCGCTTTCTGTCAAATCCAACCAAAGTTATGTGGGATTTGGCTATGATGCTATCAGTGATGATTACAAGGTGATTATAATCAAACCACACAGGAATCGAAATCGTTGTAGGGTTCTTATTTATTATTTGAAGACTAATTCTTCAAGAAAGATTTATTTTGACATCGACCACCCCGATTGCTATACGGTTTCCTATAGTACAATGTGTGTTTTCGTTGGTGGCTGTCTGAACTGGATTCGTAGACCCATGGTAAACAAGAGAATCCTGGCCTTTGATCTTGGAAAAGAGAAGTTTAAGGATTTCATGATGCCTGCAAATGTACGGAGATATGATCCTGTGACGAGTTTTGCTGAACTGGGTGGATGCCTTAGCATCGGTTATTCATACAGTCGCATCTTCCTGGAGATATGGATCATGAAAGAATATGGAGTTGAGGAATCATGGGCTATGACGCTTTATTTCTCCTTTACAGGGATTGGGAGGTGTGTTCATCTTTGGAAGCCTTTGTATTATTCAAGAAGTGAAGATGAAGTAATATTGACTGATCAGTATGGTGAATTTCAGTGGTATGATCTAGAACAGAATGTAGTAGTCAAGAAAATTGATCTTTTCAAATCTTCAACTGATCATGAGAAACACTATAAAGTCCTTACAAATGTTTGTGTTAGAAGCATTGTTCCTCTCAATGACAATGTTAAGAACAGAAGAACCGAGAAAAAACGAAAGAGAAGAAAGGAGACAGAGGATAAGTAAATGTATTGGTAAGTATTTTCTAATTGAATGCTTTCAAAGATTGAGTCACTAACATGAATGCAGTATAAGATTATTTGGACGGTTTAGCTTGTTCAATACAAGAGGAACTATATAATCAAATTGCATAGAATCTGAAGGTCATGATTATGTTGCAGCTTAATTAATTAGTGTTTATAATATACATATAGGCATAGCCGTCATTAATATTGCATTGCTGTTGCTTTGATTACCATTGTGAGTCATACTTTCTTGAGTGCTTTGATGGATTCTTGAACTGTGAGTTGTGTAATTAAACAGGCTCAAAATTCGATGGAAGCGATAGAGCTGAGTGAAGTGATGATAACACAGGAAAGGCCTCTTTTCAAGCAGTGAGAACCTCCTTTTGGCTTCATGTATGTAATGCTTTTAGCCATTGATACTTTGAAGAATGATATTTATTTAAATTTACTCCAATTCATAGAAGAGATTTCTATTGAGGTTTTGATTAAACCTTGATTTGGATTATGAGCTTTAGGTGAATATAATACTAGGAAATACTTGGTGATTCTGATTTTCTCAGATATGTAGAAAATTTAAGATTAAATAAATTAAGTCTCCAGTCAAAATCAAATTGGTAGTACAAATATTATTTCAAATTTTTATTTAAAGATATATATATATAATATATAGACTTAAGTCATACCTAATTCCTTAAAAAATACTCACTTTCGTTATTTATCCTCCTACAACAATTTTTTGTCCACTTAACTATCTGTACTCTATTTTTGATCCATTTTGCTATATGTCCAATTCATAAAACCTAACATATCACATATATATGACCTCTTATTGCTTACATAGTAATTGACATAGCACCGTTGACGAATCAAATATTTATTTGTTATATCAATATTAGAAGACTCTACAAGTTTTACAAATTGAATAAGAGACAAGATAAATCAAAAAAAGAGTTCAGGTGACTTACTGCCGTCATGCATTGTTAAGAGTCACTTTTTTTTAACGACAAATAATAATCATCACTAATTCATCGTATATATATATATATATATATATATATTGAATATTTAGTTTTTTCTTAATTGCAACTAAATGAAAAGAAATTTTTTAAGGGTAAATTACGAGGATATTATTTAAATTCAGTTGAATACCTAATAAGTCTTTTTATTTTTGAAACTATATTATAAAGTCAGTTATGTTTAGTTATGTTAACTATAAAGACCCTCTATTAATTTTGAATTAAATATTTCATTAATTAATTAGAATATTATGTTGGTCAACGAAAAAAATACAAAAATATCTTTATTTATATTTCGACAAGTTTGACATTTTTTTTTTTGAGTAGCGTCTTGAACTCGAGTTATGCCACTTGGGCTATTGCCTTTTGGACAACAAATTTAATATTTTATTAACTTAAAATAATATATTTCAAAAAGTAAAGATAAATTTGATATTTTGGGTATCAATTTGATGATATTGAAATTCTTTTGGTATTTTTTAAAATAAAAATAATAATAAATTTGACAATTTATTTTTTTGTAATGGTAAAATAAATGAAATGACTAAATAATATATTAAACTGAATTTAATGAACTTTATAATTTCCAAAATGAATAAACCAATTAATGCATCCAATAAGATTTGAAGGATGCACTAATAATTTACCTTTTTTATCCAAGAAGGGGGACACCTAATAACAAACTCAGGCCTCACAATTAACACGCCTAGGCCACATGCCCATATCAAATTCGCAATTAATAAAGATATTAATACTTTATAAGATTTTCTCATCATACTTAATTATATTCATTGATGAACAAGTTAATTACTTATAAATTTCATTAGGTTTAATTTTGACATATTGAAAACAAATTTTTTTTAAAAACAATTACATTCGTCTGGAAAAAATAGGTTTAATTTTATTTTATGCATATATTAAGAAAATTAGTTAGTTTAGTTAAATTAATAATTTTTACTTGATATTTTACAAAAATACCCTTCATTCATTGTTATTTTGAATATAATGATTTGATCTTTTTAATGCAAAATTCAAATTAATACTTATGTAGATGTTAATCAATTTTAAGAATTATTTAAAATAAAAGTTAAAAAAATAAATTGATATTTAGATATATTTAATAATAGTATATATAAATAAGAGTATATTAGTAGTTAAACAAAATAACTATACTTTAAAAAAAAAAAGAAAATGATCTATAATTTCGAACGAATGGAGTAACAACAAATCCTATATATATATATATATATATATATATATGAAAAATTAGAGTTTGAATATATTGTCTGCCCTGCAGTTATTGTAATTGATATGTAATTAATGAACAGAAGCTCTAAACTCTTAGACTATAAATGAAATCTATAAAACTCATTTAAAAGCATTTCCAACATAAAAAATAATTATGTGTTGCAATGCAATGTACAGTATTTAAAATTCATAGTGTAAAATAAATAGATATTATCTCAAATGACTCGAGGTACACTATTAATATTTTAACATATTGTTTCTTATATCTTTTAGAAGAATGTTAAATTTTATAAAAAAGTTGAGGGGGGCCAATATCCCCCTTAACTCCAATGTAACTCCATCCCCAATTAGAAGTACAATGAGAGCAAGATATTTGTTATTTCAACTATCCTCTCTTAGGTCTATGAAACTCTAGCATTTTTCTCTCTAACTTTTTTTTTTCTTATTATTTTTTTTCAATCATCCATCTTCGTTAAGCAATAAGAAGTATTTTTTTTTTTTGCCGTTCTTAGTCTGAAATCACCCCTTTATATCTTTTTTTATCAATTTATTTTTAAAATAAATGGTTATTCCACATAAATCTAGGTTTTTTTGTTTGTTTTGTTTTTCATAAATTTCGTTGTCTTGTTGCAGTGTTTGGTTTTTTTTATTGTACATGTCGACGATTCAGAAGAACAAAGCATATTCAATCTATAGATATAACAAATCAAATTATGATTATCAGTATGTTGCAGAATTGCAGTCATATGTATTATAGTCATTATAGTATTATCAAATTTGTAGGCATTGAAGCGATTTATTATGCTATTGATTTGGAAACTGTGAATTTTTTCACTATTTCATTCACTATAATTTTTAACGGATTTATATGTGTTTCTATCAATATATTGTTGGTTTGAATCTAAATTATTTCTCTTTTAGAAAAGTAGTTTGTTTTTTTGCTGTAATTTGTTACAATCTCAAAGTACTATGAGTAATTTGTTCTTTATTCATTAGGGAAGATGAATGTGACAATTTTATACTTGTAGAATAAGAAAGATGTGATATTATCTGATGAAGGTATTTTGTCCTGACTGTTAACAATATAGTGTTTAATAAAATTATTAATATAAATATAACCTATTAAATTCAAAATATATATTTGAATTAGCTTAATTTTAGGACTCAATTAAAATTCACTGAAATTTCAAATACGCCCATCGTCACCCATTTAATTCTATTTTAATTAAAGGAAATAAATAAAAATTGATAGTGGGAGGTTAGAGAGTCACCTTTTCTTTTCTTTTTTCTTTTTTTTTTTACATACACCTTTTCTATTTTCAGTTTCATTAATTAAAGGAAAGAAATAAAAATTACGAAAGATTATAAATCATAAAACGAGTAGAACTTAGATCCCAGGCAGTAGTATAAGCCATACATATACAAAAGTCTTCTTCATCTCAATCCAAACCTCCGTAAAACCCTAGCCGCTGTGGCTTCAAATTCACCTTGCCTGCACCACAGCTATGTCGAGTTCAATAATTCCACTCGACGTCTTGACAGACATATTCTGTTGGCTACCAGTGGATGCTCTTCTGCGCTTCAGAAGCTTATGGAAAACATGTTGCTCTTTAATCTATGCAGTTGACTTGGATTCTTCAGATATGTGCCCTGTGAAACTCAAAAACGTGAAGTCTGTGCCTGGTGAATTTCATGTAATTGGGTCCTCCAATGGCTTGATTGCTTTGAAAATTGGTGAAAAGACTAGTTTGTGGAATCCATGCACAAGGAAGCGCCAATTTCTGCCGCTTTCTGTCAAACCCAACCAAATTAGTTATATGGGATTTGGCTATGATGCGATTAGTGATGATTACAAGGTGATTATAATCAAACCAGACAGCAATCAAAATCATCGTAGGGTTCTTATTTATTCCTTGAAGACTAATTCTTCAAGAAACATAGACTTTGACCTCGACCACAATGATGTTTATAAAGTTCGCTATAATTATACAATGTGTGTTTTTGTTGGTGGCTGTCTGAATTGGATCTACAGACGCAGGGGAAACAAGAGATCTAGAATCCTGGCCTTTGATCTTGGAAAAGAGAAGTTTAAGGATTTGATGATGCCTGATGCATGGAGACATCATCCTGTGACGAGTTTTGCTGAACTGGGTGGATGCCTTATGTCACGGGGCCATTATTCTCTCCTCCAAAAGCGCGCTCAAAAGGGTGTGCAGCGCATCCGCTTATATGCTCAAGACATCCCCCAGGTTTATCCGATGTGGGACGTAACAGCTCCTATGGCCAATTCGTGACGCCCCTGTCACGGGTGGCCCACCGGAGGACCCACCTCTAGGCAAACCCGGGGCAGACTCTGATACCACTTGTCACGGGGCCATTACTCTCTCCCCCAAAAGCGCACTCAAAGAGGTGTGCAGCGCACCCGCTTATATGCCCAGGATATCCCTCAGGTCCATCCGATATGGGACATAACACTTAACATCGGTATTATTCATTCTATGGCATCGGCCTGGAGATATGGATTATGAAAGAATATAGAGTTGAGGAATCATGGGCCAGGTGGTTTTGTTTCTCCTTTAGAGAGATTGGGAGGTATGTTATGGTTGGAAGCCTTTATGCTATCCAAGAAGTGGAGATAATAAACGCAACTAAATAGATTTTTTTTCAGAAGTATATTTAAAAGAATAATTTATAAAAATTTAAAAAAATCAATCAATTAAAATTCAAAATCTAATTTTAAAACTATCACTAGCAATTTCAAATAGTGACAATGCAGCCCCTAGCTTTATCTACCTCCACCCATTTAGGTCGTTATTTAGAGTGATGCTATTGGTGGGTTTAAATCCTTGTGTCTACCTTTCTCCATTACTTTAAGCAATTTTATGTAATACAAATTAGAATTATATTTATATTTGGTGTAAGTCCATAAATAGAAGAAATATAATTTAAAATTAGTTATATCTATCTAAATTATCATAAAATCGTTATTATTTTTAAGAATATAAAATATTTTATTTAAAACAAAAACACAAAAGATTTTTAAATACCAATAAATTTAAGACATTATAAATCCTTATAAGTCCTACAACATTTAAGAATCATAATCTTATTCTGAATATAAGGTACCAAACTCAAATTTAGAATGAAAATCTCATTTCTATTACAAAATGAGATATACCAAACATATCTTTCATTCTTTATGTTTCTGGTTTATCATTTGATATTACATTTGGAAAAAGTATTTTTTTAAAGAAAAAAATTTATTTTTTTAATTTTAAAAACTATTTCTAGATAAAAGCAAGTAAATATATATTTTTTTCAAAAAAACATATTTGAAAAAATAATTTATAAAAAATTAAAAAAATCAATCAATTAAATAAAAAAAATTTTAAATCTAATTATAAAACACTCTCAACTTCAAATAGTGACAAAGCAGCCCCTAGCTTTGTCTACCTCCACCCGTTTAGGTCGTTATATAGAGTGTTGCTATTGGCGGGTTTAAATCCTTGTTTCTACCTTTCTCCATTACTTTAAGCAATTTTATGTCGTCGTCATCATATATCTCACTTTGATAATTATTTCATTTCTATTATATTCTATTAAAAGATGAATTATTACTTTCGACTTTTAACATTCAAGCAATATTAAAGCTTCTAACTTGATTGGAACATCCTTGACTCTTACAGTAAAAAATAATAATAATTATCCGGGCTGGTGTAGAATTTAGAAACATGTTTCAAAAAGAATTGCTGATCATCAATCTCAATAATAATGAAAAAAGGAAAAAAGTAGGAGAAAACAACCAAAGGAGATATTGCATAGTTCGCATGGCTGCCGGTCCTCAGTGACACTCTTAGTTCAGAGTTCATTCCTTAGCTGCTAGCAGGAACGGCCTTAACTTGATGCACATTCAGCTGTTCATATACCAACCTAAATTTGTCTTTGAGCCTTTTAATCTGTGTAAACATGACCAAATTAAACAAAGAAACTAAAGAAAATATCAAGACTCATGGTTTTGCATGGTACAGAAAGCAGGGAGGAAAAAAAGAGCTTCAAGAAGAGTACCCTTTTCAGCTCAATATCTGTTGCTCGCTTCTGCTGGTCCAACAAATTACGTAGATTGGTGATGTCAAAAACATTATCCAAATCATCTTCAAATGCAGATTCTAGATCCTGCCGAAGAAGTGCAGGCAACTTATCTATAACCGGCATCAAAAGAAAACAGTTGAACTGCAAAAGGCAAGTACAAACTGTGAATAGGGACTATCAACTCATAGGCTTCTTGTCTCATAAATCAGTTATAATAACTACGGAAGATGCCTAAACCTTCAATTCAGCAGAGGCCAAGAAATACTCTCTTATGCCATGAAATATCTGCTGTACTAGACCATAAACAATCCTTTCAGATGAAGGTGCGAGTCTCCGATTCCAGAGCGTGTTATCTAGAAGATCAGCAAGTCTTGTATCTGTTGTCTGAATAGAAGAGCCTGAGTCGATGCCTGAGGCCACATGACTGAGCTTGACTTCTGCTCTTGGCTTATTCCCATACTTATCATTGGCAACTGAGCCCAATGATGGCTCCTGGCTGAGACCGGCTGATACAGAATTACCTCCCACAGCAGACTGCTCTGCTCCACCGAATGAGTCTAAGAACTGGCGCAACCCAGCCCGATTCTACAGTTTGACAGAAAAAAGAGAGAAAGCAAGTCAAATGAACACCTCATCCAATAGTTATTGGAGAATTTAAGAATATACTTGATGTTTATGCTAGCAAAATCAGCAGGAATTTACTTTCCCCAGCATATATAGTTTTATATTTAATGGAAAAAACAAGAATAAAGCAAACAACAAATGTGCAACTGCTGCTTGGGAAAAAAAGGTCATTTATGGTGCATACAGGGAATCAGAAATTTATCAACACTTCACAACTCAATTCTCAAAGAATATATAACCTAATTTGAAAATAAAACCGGACAAATTTGTGTATTCCATAAAGAGCAATTTAGAATAGGTTTATCCTGTAAGTTTGAAATCAAAGAAAGATGAGAAAGGACGTCAAATTCTAACAAAATGAACACACCCTGGAATTTGTGGATTTAAGATATGCATGCCGCTTAATGTCAAAAACTCAGCATTATGGCAACCATAAATCTTCATGACACTACACAGATCTTATATTTGAAAAATAATATGCAGCTCAATTCGATAAGAAAACTTAAAAATTTGCTTGACTGCATTGGCAAAGCACCTGTGTGCGTGTGTGTGTGTGTGTTCAGTGGAATGCCTGTTATACCTTCATAGTCTCCCCTCATCCCATTATCATTTTATGCATCAATCTAAGGTTAATGCCTTCCAAGTCCTATGTTTCTAACCTTATTGTGGAGAGACCATGTCACATAATGCGTTGTGCTCATTAAGTCCTCCAAACATCTGCAGAAGATATTAACAAAAGAGAATAAAATGAGAAAAACAGTAACAACTTTATCCAAGAGAGTTATATATAACAATATAAATTTGCTGAACATCAGACCGTGCACTGATGATGAAAATACAGAATGTACTGACATTCTCTCAAAGAGAGCATAATTTCAAGGCTTTCCTAATATATTGACTCAATCCAAGATCTCTTATTGAATTGCTCATATAATGAGCATTCTCAATATCAAGCCTTGATGAGGACTCAAAGGTCCATGCTCTTTAGCATGAGATTTTGAGTCTCACATGTTGACCATCTCATCAAGGCATCTTGAAACTGAATCATATTGACATGAATATGATCCAATTCCATAAATATGATCCAATAATAACAGCTTATATTTCTTTATTGTCAACCACTGAGACAAATTTGTTATGACAACCTCAACAAGGATTATTAAATCAAAGAATCTGAAAATATGATAACAACCTAAAAAGGAGCATCAAGAACAAAAGGAAGAGAGTTATAACTGCAGAAGGCATAGCAGAAATAAAATTCTGCTCCACCATTTACAATCATAGAAATATCTCCGAAAATTCAAAAACCTCTAAACATGGATAGCTCCAAGTCAGAAAATTTATTGTAGCGAAATGGAATCAATCACACAAAGCACTCTCAAGCACAATAACAAGCATATAATTTTCATGGAAAATAAAATGAGAAAAGCATCTTAACATATTTGAGAAATTTTAGAAAACTAAATGTCAGGTAGCTATTAGAGAGGAAGTGATAACAAAAAAAGAGATACTGAATCAGAGGCAAACAATTACTTCTCACGGCATGCTCTTTCAGTAGATTCCGCAAAATTGTTGAAGGCAGAAGCAACCCGCCTAAGGAATACATCATGACCACTCAGATACTCACCGTCTTTCTGTCACAAATCAGTTGAAGTAGCATATAAATAGAATCACACTGTTCAGAACACAAACAAAACAACCTTCTGATAAACTTACACACCTGAAGAAGATAGACGGAGATAGGAAGTAATCTCTTCAAAATGTATAAGAGCCTGTGACCCAACTGCAGCGGATAAAGAAAGAAGGAATGTTCTTAAGTCCCTGGACAACTGCTTATGAAGAAACCAAAAATTTGAAATAGAAAGCAAAGATTGACAAACCAAAATTGTAATTCAGAAGCCTAAAGCATATGTTCAAATATTTCATTTGAAAGAAGCCTAAAGCTATTGCACATACAAGTCAATTAAACTGGTATTACTAAGATGTTTCCGTTGCAAAGAAGAGCCTAAAACTCTGTTACAAAATTTCAGTCTGTTAGACAAAATATTGAATATATAAATAAAGTTAATCTACATGCAATTTCATACCTGGAGTCTAAACAAAATATAAATTTAGACTCTTCCTTTTATCAAATTCATTTATATAAGACTTCAAATTTAAAAATTATTTCGCAATTAATTCTCCCACTAAAGCAATAAACCCTTAAGTACCTGAGCTTTCAAATAGAACTTTAATTCTTCAGTTTCATATATTATAAAATAAAAAACTGTAGTCCATTCTTTTTGGAACCAAACATTAATTTCATCTAGAAACTCAGAAACAAAAGGGTTGTTTTTTAAAAGGTGATAGACCGAAGAGTATTATTTTAATCAAAGGACAAAAGTTTAAGAAAATTTGAAGCCGGCGGCCATAAAAATGAATTCTTAAAAAGCGAGCTCCAATTGGTATATTTTGTCTAAACTTGGATGGATCTTGAATTTTACCATGGTAATAAAGGAAACAAAACACAGAAAAATGCAAGCCCAAGCTTCAGGCTGGCTTCTAAAAGGGGATTCCATGAGAATGCAAAGTAAACAACCATACAAGAAGCACATAGGATTTTCAGAACAGAACAAGATTTTCATGGTGATAAAAAACAAATATATTTTCTCGGTACAAAAGGTTTAAGATAATAAGAGCTTTGAAGGAAATCAATTAACTTACTTGACTTCAAAATTCAAATGGCTCTTAAGAAAGGAAAAAAAAAAGACCTTGTTCCTTCTGCGACACACAACGAACAGATAGAAAACTGAACAATTTTTGCAGCAGTTTCAACAGCCATAACTTATTTGTTTGAAGGTTCTCTATAATTCCTTTTCGGTATCATGCACTCAAGGCAATCTCTCTCTCTCTTTCTCGTTTTTGTTTACCAAGAGAAAGAATTTATCAGGAAGGAAAAAAAAATAGAAGCCATATAACCTACTATTATTAGTTAAGAGCACACGTAGCACATCACCTGATGAAGAAAAGGTTCAAAGGTATCTCGGGCCTTTGCAACAGCTATAACACATGCTGTCCTGAGATTCATAAGAAGTGAGAAAACAAAGAGATAAGTTGAAAAGGAACGAGTGTTACTACCTAGAAATAATTAGCAAAAGACAATTTAGTAAACATTTTGTGAATACCTAGAATAATTAGTTCCATCATGGATATCTTCAACCCCACAAGCATTTACAATTTCTTCACGAGTAATTTGAGGACACTTAATTCCCCCCACAACAAAGCGAAATTCTGCCATGGCTCGATGATACTGTGCTCCCCCATAAAGACGCATGCCAGCATTCTACACAAAAGATGAAAATGTCTTTTACATATATCCTAAAAGATTGGACTTTGGACATCAAATAATCATGATCTCATTAGCATTTATGGCAGTCCATTAAAATGCCACCAGAGACTGATATCAAAAAACATAATGCTATACATGAGAAAAATTACAAGAAAAACTAAATTTTCCTGATTATGAAGTAAATCAAAATAACTCAACCTTTTTTTCCTGGACTTCTCACACCTAAGGCTTTACTGCATCATTCATACCTAAAGCATATGCTAAAATATTCTCCAAAGCAATTGACTGATAATTTAAAAGAGGTTTAAATATTAATCTGAAAGATCAAGGGAGGATTCTAGTAACTTATTGTTGGAAAAGCAATCCCACATTGGGAAAAGAAGAAATAAATGGGCAACTTACAAGTAAATGAGACAAATGACCAAAAATGGCTCAAGCCATTTTGGAAATGAGTCCTCCAATGCAATACCCCAATATCAATTTGGTCCTCACTTTTCCAATACAAGTAGGATTGGAACCATCATGCTCCAAAAAGTGGCATCTGAGCCGAAAAATAAAATCTAAAAGATCCAACATGAAGAGTTCATATCCTGACAAAAAGACATGCGACCCAAGACCAGAAGCCCAAGAAAGAAGACTGAGTGAGGAATATCCAAGCAAAAAAAAAAAAATGATTAAAGAGATGAGGCCCAAGAAGAAGGCTCGGTGAGGAAGACCCAAGCAGAAAAATTAGACATGTGACCTTTGAGGCTTAAAGAGTACAAGCCTAAGCAAGAAAAAGAAGAAAGGGACTTGAGGCCTCTAAAACTCAAAAGAACACAAGCCCAGGCAAAAAAAAGAAAGGCAAGTCACAAATGGGCCAGGCCGGTTGAACTTGAAGGAGTGTTTGGAAAGCAATCCCACATCGAGAAAAGAAAGAAATAGGCAACTTATAAGTAAATGAGACAAATGACCAATAATGGCCCAAGCAATTTTGGAAATGAGTCCTCCAATGCATGTTCAAATATCAATTTGGTCCTCACTCCTCCAATATAAGTTGGACCGGGCCCGTCATGCTCCAACACTTCTATTAGTCCTAATAAAACTAGCATTAAGACTCTAAAAACAAAAAGTGAAAGGATCATAAGCTAACATCTCACAAGCTAAAAATAAAGGCTCAATGATAAGTAAATGACCTGACGTGAGGCCTGAAATGTTGCAATCTTGAACATCCCAGTGAAATTGTATAAATTACTGAAGTGTCCTAAAGCCCTAAACTTGAGTGATAACTTATTTATTCAAACAAACATGCATGCAAAGCTATAAGGACCAAAATGTCTCCAAGATTCCCCCAATAACCCTCCATGAATTAGATCATAATTTTAATTTCTGAAGTCTTTAAACTTACTTTTTCATGAGCTCAATGCCAATATGTTCCATATAGGGAAAAGTAGTCATGTAATAATTTCTAGCACACAACCTATTCTACAAGCTGTAGATGATGGAGATTTGTGCAAAAGAAGAAAAACTTGAGTTCAATAAGTAGCTTACGGGAACTAGCTTCTGTGGAAAATGAAGACCATCCGTACCGACAAAGGTCCCTCCATTAGTTCTCTCATCATGCAGTGTTTCACCTGCAAAAAACAGATTGGCTTAATGAATTATCCAAGATGACAACCTTAAATTGTCAATAAAAATTAAAGGAGGAAGTTGAACATTTGACATAAAGTTCATTACGCAACTAATGGCATTATAATATAAGTAACATATATTAAGATGGCTATGGAAAGCATTATCAAATATTTACCAAATTTATCTGGAGGTGCAACAACTGTCCCTTTCAACAGCAACGACAACTGAGTATGTAAAGCATATTTTAGTCAAGTCTCAAATAAACTAGACATTAAAAATTATAAGCAAATCAAAGATCCTTACATCCTATATGAAAGTACCACGTACAAAGCACTACAGTTTTTGTAGGCCTAAAGTTACTAACAAAGCACTATCTCAACTGCATGCCTAAAACTCATTTTCAGCCCAGCACTAACAACAAGCCATTTAAGAGAATCAGATATTTGGGAGGGGAAAACTGTCAAAAAGATAATATGAGAGAGTGAAGAGGGGAGAGGCAAAATAGCAGAAGACATGAATATTGGTAAAAGGAAGGAAAAGGAAAAGCATAAGTCAATGAATGAGAGAAACCTTGGCTAAAAATAGGTCGTGAAATTGTCTCCCTTTCTCCTTCAATTTAACTTCATCCAAAGAGCTGCATACATAGAAAAGAAAGTCATAATAAATCACTGATAATACGATAATAGATTGATATATAAATATGATAAAAAATGAAAATAATAATAAAAAAAAAAAAGCTTATGCAAACTCCATACAACTTCACAAGAATTAAGACATTAAGAGATCAAAGCATTTTCTTCCCCAATTACTTGGTCAACTTCCTAGGAAGCACCTGGCTTTTGCTACTATAACAGGATTTATTTTACTGGACAGTTGGAGGATGTCTTTCCCTTTTGAATATGGCTCATATTTCTTAAGCTTCTAAGCAATGGAGGGAAGGTCACTTGCCTCACTACTTCCACCCTCATGAATCCAAAAGTCCATAATACTGAAGTAGCCCAAAATACTGTTTTTTTCAAAACCATAAGACTTTTTGAAGATTATGCCTTGATGATGTTCCAATAATGCAAAGCTTATTGTTTAGAATGGAGAACTATAAAATTCTACATCATTCACTTTTGTGCTACTGGCTACAGTGGATATATCCAATATGATTAACGATTTTCAGTCAATTTGTCCTTTACCAGTTACAAATCAAATTTTGAACACATGTGAGATTACTCATTATTTTAGGGATTCAGAAAATGTTAGACCATCGAATGTTTGAATTTTGGGCATTTTCTTCATGTGCATTTCTATCTTTTTCTGAGTAAAGTTTCCCTTTTTATTGAGAGAGAGAGATTACAACCCATCTAAACTTGCCTCAAATTGTAAAGTATTGCATAGTTAAACAACAAACCTTAGTTCCTTAATTATTTCATTCAACTTTCTCGTTGCACTTCGGGACTCCTTTTCAAGAAGTGGAATAATCAGAGGCACACTGTCCATATACCTGATATGTACATGCAAATCCATTTTGGTTTTACAACATAAAAGATCAAACATTGAAAAACATTTAATGTGAGAAAAACATTAAAAAATGTAAATGGACAGAGAGTTACCTTTTCTGTAGCAACTCCTCCAAGAAGGACCTTAGTTTACTTACACCTATTCTACTCCTTTCTTGATTTGATAATTGACGGCCTAGCTTTTTCTCTAAAGAGGCAGCATCTTCCATCTCTCTTGAGGATATAGCCTGAATCAACAAGTTTGATTATTGTCTAGAAATTTACACTGCCACTAAACATTGCAGATGATGCTGATAGTACACATATTTTACATGCACGAATTTTTTAATCAGCATCTTGACTACAAAAACAAATATAATAACCAAATCTAAGAGAAAGATAAATTAGGTTAGAAACTTTAGTGATATCTGTGGCAGACTTATCCTTGAATGAGCAAAGATTGTTCCATATGATCTACAAGGTAAATTTCTTTCTCTTTCTCTCTCTCTCTCTCTCTGATAAGTCTAATTCTTGAATGATGCATATTAAACAATCTTGCAATCATTTCTTATGGTCTATAAGGTTAATTAAGTTCTCCCCCTTCCTCTCTCCCTTTTCTTTTCCCTTGGGATTCGATAAGTGTTAGACAAATTTTATGAGCAGAGGATAAAAATAAGTATGAAGAAATAAGGTGAAAGCAAAGCTAAATGTGAATGCAAATTATCTCTTATAAATTTTTCCCCTTAATGGTTAAATGTCAATGCAATTTTTTGTTGTGATGTCAAAGTACAATATGAAGACAATTTAAATGCAATGTTTGGAAAACATCACTACAAAAACAAAGAATGGTTGCATTAGAATAGCAAATGATGCGATTATTAATTAGATGGTAGTTCTTCCGAGTGGCCTTGTTTTCTTTGGTATCAGACTTCCTTTGCCCTTAAAATTACATCTTCTGCTGAAACATTTGGTTTCTTCTTTCTAATTACCATGTGTAGCATTGTTGAAGATTTTTCAATCAGTTTTTTGAAAATTCTTGAAATTACGATAAACCTTCTGCCTGGAGCAAATATTGTTCTAATAATAATTATAAATTAATTGATGTAATGGAAATTATGATGTTATTAGCTTTTCTGCATAAATAGAAATCTAAAACAATAATAGCTTCAGTTGTTGGATGAACATACCAACTTAAACTCATCATTAGATCTGTATACTGAATCATGACCAGCACCAACCCTTCCAGAAGGCACTGATGTGAAAAAAGGAGAGTCCCCCAATATGAACCCATCCATTGCATGTTTAGGTGGTGAAAGGAAAACTTCAACGTCTGATGACCGAGCAAACTGGGGTATTTTAGTATCAAGTTTGGTTGAGACAATAACAGTCCTTGAAAGCTCTGGATCAATCTGTATGCAACCAACAAAATAAAGCTTTGAAAATTTTGGGAAGGTAAAAGAGCATCCTATTGCTCCTAAGATAACTTTCTATTAGCATGATTAATGCAACTTACAACCCCTATCATTGGCATGATTTTAGTAAGATATTTCCTTTTGCACATTCACGTCCAGGTTTTCTTGAAAAAATCCATAAATTAATTATGGATCTAACATTATTTCAAAGTTCTATTATTTAGCCCAGATACAAATCTTAGTGCCCTCCCACTTTCATGTGGAAAAGCATGTAGTTTCCGTTGAAGTGTAAGTTCTGTAAGGAGTTGAAACAAATAATGCCTATCACATCCTTACACGAATCCTTGAAATCTAATTGTAAAATGCCCAAGAACATCACAAGCATGGAATTAAAATAAAAATAAATAAAAAACATACCTGCATTACTACCCGTCGAGTAGTAGCATTACTCCAGTCGCTACAATCTTCAAGACATAATATAATGAATTCTTTATGCTGCATTTTTGCTCGCACAAGAGACTCCACAGCACGAGCTTGACTCTGAAAGAATTTAAAGGACATGATGACAGAAAAAATCAAAAGTAGAAGCAAGAAAGGAAATCAGAATAATATCAAAATTGGCTCTGAACCTGTAATGCTTGATTTTTTCGACCAGGAGCTGGAGCAATAAGCCCAGGGGTATCAATAATAGTAAGATTGGGACAGTATTTGTATTCCACTCTTATAATTATTTCCTTGGCTGAGAATTGGGACGGCTCACGCTCCAACCTCATATTCTCAAATTCAATGAACTCCTGTCAAAAATTACAGAAACGAATAATCATAAACAGTAGTTCAAACAGCAACCACACTTCAATTTCAGAGCACTTTGAGCTGAATTCCTATCAAATATGGTTTCAAACCTGAATTTCGCGGAGTGACTTCTCTTGGGCCAAGGTGGGATCATCATCAGCGACAAGGAGGCAAGTGGGGGTCTCACAATGAGGATCATACTTCATATGGAGGGTAATAGGGCGACGAGTTTTGGTACCGCCGCCGACATGATTGAATTGGAAACCCATAAGGGCCTCAACGAGAGCACTCTTACCGTCAGTTTGGTGGCCAACGACTAACACCGCCGGTGCATCGAAAGGAGTCTGGAGCTCCTGAGCCAAGCCGTGGAGTTCATTGTAGGCCTCGTACAGGCTCCATTGATCCTGCATTGCGTCTTTACCCATATAAGATTAACCGAGAATGGTATTTGTGGTTCTGAGAAGCAACAGTGAAGGGAGAAAGGATACGAGGAAGACTGAATGGCTGCTTGCTGCTTATCCCGCTGTTTAGAAATTATAATTTTTTTTTTTTTTTTAAAAAAAAAAACGTTACTTTTCTACTGTACACATTGAATCTAACTAAGAAACCATTATAGACGGCGAACTTTGGTCCCTACCTATATATGCTTAGGAATGGTTATCAAGTTTTTTTTTTTTTTTTTTTTATCTCAATGTAGTTTAATTAAAAATAGTGGAATTCTTCAAAAATAAATAAATAAATAAATAAAAATAATAGAATTAAATGGACATGTGCCCAAGTGGCACAAAGAGATAGTCCTCAGAAATAATCTCAAGTTTGAGACAATGGTAGAACAAAAATGTTGATTAATTTTAAGTTTTTAAAAAAATTAATGTAAAAATTATGACTGCGCGCTTTTTTTTTTTTTTTTTTGGCTCCATGTAAATGTAGAAAGAATTAAATGTAATTTTTATACAAAAATTTAAAAAGGTGAAATATATTTATACTAAATATAAGCTGATCAAGTATGCATGCATTAACTATTGGGTTAACAAATTGAACCTATATTTAATCGATCAAGCAGATTAATATTCTCATTTATAATATTGAAGAAATTACAAATTCGGATATTTTCTTCATTATCTACCAATATTTGATAAAAGTCTGAATCTACCATTTTTTTTGTAATTGTAAGTGAATGATTGTGCACCCCATGGCCTACCAGACCTCCAAGCTAAAATAAAATTGAACTAACATTTAAGTGTATAAATTAACTTGTGATTATTACTAATAACTCATTAAGATGTTTATATACAAATGAAATCAATAGACTTAGTTGGATCGCACGTATATATGTGGATACGATTTTTAGATTAAAAAGAGGTTTAGATCTTGATCAAAAGTATAGATTTCAAAAAAAAAATTAACTAAAATATGCAAACACATTTTGTATGACATATAAATACAATTTATATGTTAATCTTGATTATTTATCCATAATTTTTACAAATTATATTTTTTAATATTTATGGATAATATTCATTTGTCAATATCTTCTCATAATTTTTAGAATAAAATAAAAAAAATAAAAAAATTAAGACAAACCTTTCAAAATCGAGTTCGCCGAATATGCAAACCAAATAAAAAAACTAAAAATTTTAATTATTTTGATAAAATTCTTTTTCTAATCCAAGATATATAATCATTAAATTTTCTCCTTTTGCTAATCTTTAGGCTACTAACACTTGCATAGCTAAAGCACATTGTTCCATTATTCAAAAATGATGGTTTAGCAAGTTGCAAGAAAATAAATAAAAGACGGTGGAAAAATTGCATTACACATTTATTGCAATTTTGAATTGTAAATATAATTCTAACCACCACCATGAATCAAAAAATAAATCTTTTATTAACTATAATAATTACTTTAATATATTATTACCGTTAATTAAATTATAATAATTTTAATTAATACTTTAATTAAAATTATATAGGAGAAACAAATAATATAAGTGATTATTTCTAATTTAATTATCAATTAAATTAATTCTCACATCATAAATCTTGGCTAGCAAAATAATTTAATTTGAGTGTGACTTAAAAAGTCAATAATTTTATCGAAATAGAAATATAATAGTAACTCTTTAATATTATATCGGACACTATTTCCGAATTTTCCTTATACCCAATTACATTAAGTATTCTTCTGAAATTCTCTTTTTAATTATTGATAAAATCTTGAATATTAATTTGACATTTAGATCATAATTTTAACTCCTTTTTTTATGATTCCGATATTGATTAGGATCATAGTGCGTTAAAACTATATTGATTAATATACTAATGAGTAGTAATTTGTATTTTGATTAAAATATTAATTTAACTAATAATGTTGATTTTATATCGAATAAGTCATATTTTTCCTTGCTATGAATATATTTTATCATAACCAAAATATCAACTCTATTAAGATTTTGCTTTGTTGTAAGGTAACGAGTCAAATTATTGATAATCTCATACCTCATTACATGATTAACTGTGGTGACTACGAATTAGATTACTAAGAGTGGAAAATATAGTACAAGGCAAGAGCATTTCTATAGCCTCCTATAAAAGAACAATCTCGACACTTAAAGTCAAAGGATTTCGAGTTATAAAAGACTCATATTATTATGAACAAGATAATAACTGCTAACGTTAAGCGCACTACCTGTACATTTATTATCATACGTCATTGTTTAGTACTCTTTGATAACCCACTGATTTATCCAAATATCACTATATCATGGAAAATGAAATTTCTATTCAAAATAAACTATGTGATAATCTACAGGTTCAATGAATGTCACATTCATTGTTTCTTTTCTGATTATAAATATTTTTCAAAATTATTTTTCACTAGAAATATTTTAAATTATCTGTAAATAATTAAATAATTGTATATTTCATTATATAATATAACTATCAACAATTTAAATATTTAATTTATCTATTATAATAAAATATTTAATATATAAAAATAAATGAATGCATTAAGATAAATTTGCATTGTACATTAATGGTTGGTACAGCAGAAAATGCTTATCACAAAAGTCACGTATGAGAGACCAGACACAGATTGAAACCAAAATATCAATGTGCTGACAGCCAGAGTTGCAGTTTGAGTTTAATTTTTCTATTGAACTTAGAGAAAAGTGGACCAATTCTCCAACTGTGTTTGTTTTGTATCATAATTATCGTTGCCTTGATGGCTGGTTGGAAAATGCCATTCCTCGCATCCCACAAATCAAAACATTTTTGCTTCTGTCAGAATTGGCAAGACTACTGCTGAAATCACTGTGTGGACAGTATAAAGAGAGAGGCCTAAAATTCAAAGTTTAGATGAAATATCGCAATACAAGTAATTTTCTTTTTCTTAATTGGTTATATATATATATATATATATATATATATAAATACACACATATGCCCTATTGTAATTATTAATTTCTTATTTTCATCTGTCCTAAATTAATTAATTTGATTTGATTTAGCTAGATACCAAACTACATGTCACATTGGCTATATTAGATTAATAAGGCTATATTAAAATGTAAATTGAATAGTTAGAGGGTTCATTGTAATAAAAAAAAAATAGAGATGTTTCAAGAGATGAAATAAAATAATAAAAATTTATTATTTTTTAACCAGATGTATCAAATTACAACCTCAAATATAAAATACTTTTAAAAATTTGAGAGTTATCGTTTTACTCTCTTACTCTTTTAATATGTTTATCCAGCCTGATTAGATTTGATAGCTAAAATTAAAAAAATGAGAGAGAAAAAAATATGTACTAAAAATGAGTGTAGAAATAAAGCTGCCAATTATAATAAATATATATAGGACTGTATATACATCTATTAATTAAGCCTTAAAATAATAATACAATAATCGATATTATAAAGGAAACAGTATAGAATAGACATTACTTTTTATTTTATTGGACTCTCGAACATGAGTTTATCCAATGAGATATACAATCCTTTATATCATTTGAGTATATAGACATTACTTTTGTATTGCTCAAAACTTATTTAACTAGTCTAAGAATTTTATAAATATTTGATATGATGCATATGGATATTCAAATTGTTTTAGCATTTATATGAATTTCTAAGAATATATATGTAGCCAATTGAATATCAATCTCAAAAAATAGTTTGTCAGGAAATTTCCAGTATCCAATTGATTAAGGTTTTGTTCGGAATTGAGTTTTGAAAAAATATTTTTTTAAATAATTTTTTAGTTTTTTAGTTGTGAAAATTATTTTTGGTAAAAACAGATAAATATATATTTTTTCTAAAAATATATTTAGAAAAAACAGCTTAAAAAATTAATCAAATAAATAAAAAAAATTCAAAATATAATTTTAGAAGATTCAACAACAGTTAATCTCAAATACTCTATAAAAATATTAAAAGTCTTATATAAACAAGAAAATAACCAAATTCAAATCCCACCATCTCTTCCTTAAATTTATAATCGATGAAAGAACAATAATTTGTTAAATCTAAGCAAATATTTAGAAATATATTTTTTTTCTTTTTGTGAAATCACACATAGTTCCAATTGAGTCTATACATCATATTGGATAAAATTTTAAATACGGCTACAAAAATTTTAAAGAAAGCTGCATACGGAGAATTGGGCCATAAACCGTCATCCACACCCTCGCACATAATAATCAGAAAGATTTAATATACGATTCACACTTGTCACCTGATGAGCAAAGCCTTTAAAAGAGAGAAGCCAGTGCATGCATTTATACGACAGTTTTGACTTTTACTTGAGCAAAATCGGAAACCATGCATGCCCATAATGCAAATTCACTTTAAAAAAAAACTGACACTGTCAAATCATTATATACTTAAAGTTTCTGCTATTCCTAATGTATAATTCAACTCTACACCCATTTAACTTCTCTAGTTGCTGTCTTTACCAAAATTTACTGAAATTTCAAATCAAAACCATTATTAATTTTGTTTCACTTGCATTAATTTACCCGTAAAAAATATATAATAATAGGTTGACATTTCTATGAGAAATATGTCATAAAATCACTTGAAAAAGATAATGAATAAACCATCCAAATTTATCTATGTTTTCTTTTTCTTTTTCAATAAAAAAATATATATAAGTGACCCATATAGATTTTTTTTTTAAAGCTGTTATGCATATAGATAAGTGATAAGAACATATACAACATTTATATCTAGCTAAGGATGAAGAGTAACTATCAGAGAGATGAAGTATTATCTACATGGATAGAGTTATCTCTATCCCCTAATTAATTTCTTCATAATACAGTACGACTGTACAAGATTACAAGTTATTAATAATCATATATAAACTGAATTTCAGCATAAATATTTGGTTATATATATAATTTATTAAAATATATTTTATTTAGGGGTGTTCAAATCAGTTATATATAGTGGTCGAGCTCCTAATCAACATGTGTATCTATAGTTAGTTTTGCTGAAAACGGAAAATATATTTGGACCGAAAGAAACTCTAGATCTCGATTAAAATTAGATATTTTAAAAATTTTTAATTTAATTTAAACATACAATCAAATAGTGTATGACATGAAAATAAAATTTTCATATTAACAATAAGCATTTACCCATAACTTTTAGCAAAATATATTTTGTAATTTTTATGAATAATATCCATTTACTAAGATCATCTCATAATTTTAAGAACAAAATGGAAAAATAAAAGATTTAGACAAACATTTTAGAACCGAGTTCACTAAATGTACAAGTCAAATAAAAAGACTAAAAATTTTAGTTATGTTGATGAAACTCATCCTTTGCTAGTTCAAGATATATGATCACAAATATCTCATTTTTTACAAATTTATAAGCTATTAACACTTTAAAAACTTTTTTCATTATTTTCTTTCCACACTCATATCAAATGAGAGAAAAAAAAAAATTTGAAGCAGAAAATAATTTTTTTTTGCCTTCGGAGGAATTTCTACGAAGCAGATGAGGAAGATTAAGAAAGAAGAGAAGAAGTTGATATAAGAAAAAAAACAACAACATTATATTTAATTTGGCAGATGGTGGTTAAAGAATTTTTTTTTTTTTAACTTTTGATTTATGATGGTGCAATAATTGTATAACTCATTTTTAACTACTACCATTAATTATGAAATCAATATTCTCTTCTATTAACAATGATAATTATTTTAATATACTACTATAGTTAATTTAATTAACAACTTAATTAAATTATAATAATTTTAATTAACATTTTAATTAAAATTATATATAATTAATCAATATTAATTTTAACTTAAAAAATATAAGTGATCATTTCTATTTTATTATCAATTAAATTACTCCCCACATCTATAAATAAAGACTAGCCAAATAAATTATTTTGAGTGTAATTTATAAGGTCAATAATTTTATTAAAATTGAAATATAATATTAATTCCTTAATATTATATTGGACATCATTTCCGAATTTTTTGTATACCCAGATACATTAAGTATTATTCCGGAATTTTCTATTAATTACTGATAAAATCTCAAATATTAATTCGACCTCTAAATCATAATATTAAGTTCTCTCGTTATGATCTTAATATTGATTAGGGTCACAACATGTCAAACCTTATTGGTCAATATTTTAATGAGTGATAATTTATGTTTTGATTAAAATAAGACTTATCATTATTAATCTAATTAATAATTCAATTTTATATTGAATAAGTCATATTTCTCTTGGCTAGAAATTTATTTTATCAGAACCAAAATATTAACTTCATTAGGGTATTGCCCTAGTGCTACAGGGTAATGAGTCCTACTATTGCTAATCTCATGTCTCACTACATAACTAACTGTGATGACTATGAGCCGGATTACTAAGCGTGAATAACCCAGTACAAGTCAATATCATCTATACAAAGTCTTGAAACCTTAAGTTAAAGGATTTCGAGTCATAAAAGACTCATATATTATGACCAAAATAATAACTGTTAATATTTAGCATTATCTGTGCAGTTTTTATCAGACATCATTTTTTGATACTCTTAACTTTTTAAAAATCCACTAGTTTATCTAGATATCATCATATAATGGAGAATGAGATTGCTTCTCAAAATAAACTGTGTGATAACCTAAAAATTCAATGAATGCCTAATTCATTGTCCTATACTGGTTATGAACATTTTTAAGATTATCTTTTACCGGAAATATTTATCTCATTATTATCAACAACTTAATAATAAATTTTTTATAAATAATTAAATAACTATATATTTCATAGTATATTTAATAACTTGAATATTTATTTATTATAAATGTGAAATATATACATATCCATTATGATATATTATTTAATATATAAAAAACAGTAAATCCACTAAGACATACACACCACTTATAAACAAATTTTAATTTAGATTTGAACTTATCAATCAAATAATATTTATTAGAATTAGATGACTTTTGATTGCACTATATAACTATGGATTTACTATTGCTTTACAATAACTTAATTCAAAATAAATGCTATTTTTTTCTTTCTCGATTTCTTAGCAGGCTAAATAGGTTGTAGGCTATACTACAGAAAGTAGTCATCTTCTTACACATATCATAACAATCTGTTTGGTTCGCATATTGTTAAGCTATTGTATTAGTGTCAATGCTAGTTAGGTTTAGTTAAGCCATAGAATTAGTTAATCTAACCCTTGTTTGGTAGAAATATTTTAATCCCAGTATTAATTAATTCCAATTTCTAATACTATGTTTATATGATGATTTAAGTAATGTGATAAATTAGTGAAATAATTAAATTACTTAAATATTATTTGCCTCATATTTAAAATATGTTAATTAAATTTCCTATTTTTTATTTATCATTCTGATAAATACGTACTTTTAGTATTCTCTCCTAATTTTTTGGGTTTGAATTACAACCACCATTTTTATTGTAAATTTTATTTTTGTAATTTTATTTTTAATTTTATCACTTGTTTTTCTTTTTCAATTTGATTTTGAGAAGACCACCCCCACAGTATATTTTTTATTTGAATTTTTTTTTTGGGGGTTATTTTATTGAAGAAAGGTTTATAATTAACTATATTATAAAAGTATTCTTCCTTTGTACAAGAACTTTTTCTACTGAAACTTGAAGGACCCTCGCGTATCCGATGCAATTTTATAAGAATTTAGTTAAGGTTAGTTTAGGGCTTTTAATTTTATAAACATAGGAATTAGAAGACATGGGGAGGTTGGTTTTAATTAATCCTGATTATGTAGGATAACTAAGACCATGATATTACTAAGCTAAACATTATTTTTTGAACCAAATATAGGATTAGTCACTAATTCTATGGCTTAATCAATCCCTTGTACTAAATGTATGTGTTAAATTCTCACCAATAATATTAGTAAACTGCGGTGAGAAAATTAGTGACTAACCCTATATCAAGTGAGAATACCAATCAAGCTTTCTTTTAATTAACTATAAAAATTTTAATTAGAAGTTGAGAATTACTATTTCATTATGAATATATACACATATCAAATAATATCCTCCATGCATATTGCATTGAAATGAATGGTTACTAGCTAGTTGAGAATAAGTGTTAGTATATTTAGTAATAAGTTTTTTTTTTTTTAATGAAAATAACAAAGGACAAATGGCATAATTTTGAAGCAAAACCATACCTATGAAATGTGATCGATGGGTCTCTTTATAGTATTCAAAAAGATGATAAGTGAGTATTTGATAATGAAGCATTAATTGTTGGTGAACAGAACTTAAATTAAGTGATGATCTGCTAGAAGAAGGATGTATAGGTAGCTGTAGGGGTTGGCTGCCTTCCTTTATTGCAGAGAGATAGAAAGAGAGGAAGAGAATTGAATGTGATAGTTATATATAGCTAAACCAAATTTTTCATTTTAGTTTCCGACATAATTATCTGTTCTCGTTTATCTTTATTCATGTGCCATATATATTTACTTTTGAGAAATGGGAAGAATACTCTATTAGACACTTATTTTTTGGTGAAAAAAGATCAAAAAATCTTTAGAAAGAAAAATTATTTTTAAAATTTTTCTCCGAACCAATCAATAAAAAATGTGAGTATTGTAAAGTGTCTGAAAATAAAGAGTGTTATTAACATTGTTCATTTACTTATAGTACAGAGAATGAAGATTATAATAGTACAAATCTAATATGTACTATTAGTATAAAAAAAAATAAAAAGGAAAATAAACTATTGTAGATAACATCTCATTTCGCTGATATATAGAGCTTTAGGCTTATAAGTGTAAACAAACCAACTTAAAAGAAAAAAAAAATTAATTCAGTGCAGTTAAATCCTCAAATTTTACAATTAAACCTCTTAATTATTGTTTCATTAGCACCATTAATCTAGAACCATTGAATCAACTTAGTCTTGTGAGAGAATGACATGCTTACAAATTTTTAAAATTTGAAAGTTTAATTGCACTAAATCAGAGTTGAGAAAGTAATTTGTTTCATATGGTATATGAAAAGGCTAATTTGCACCGATTTTAAAATTCAAAAACTAAATTGCATTGAATAAAAGTTGAAAAAAAGACTGAGTCGCTCTATAGAATATAATTCATAGACTAATTTGCACATTTAACTTATTTTAAAACAATAGTAGACGACTGAGGATTCATTACCCAAAAAATAACTTAACAGCCCAAAAAATAAAATTGATTATAAAATTTTTTGACGATATGAAAACAAGAGAATGGTGAATATTGAAAGAATAATAAATGCCTGAAAGTAAAAGAGAAGAAGCTTTAGGTGGCTAAAGATAATGGTATGAATATTTGTCAATTGACAATGACAACCAAGTAATGCTATTTGCATACCTGAGCTTAATTGTCCAAGAAATATTTTATTTTTCAACATTTTTTTCGACAAATGAATAAATAAAAAAGCCACTCATATATATAATAATTAATTGGACGAATTGGAATTCAAATTTTGGAAACGATCTCATATATGAGCTAATATATATGTAAAAGACAATGACTTGATATAAATATATAACTCTAATTTATCAATTTAAAATATTTTAAAATAAGAATCACCTCAAAAATATATTATCTTGAATATTCATATAGTCAAGATATTAAAAATAATTTCACCTCCAAAGTTTAAAGGACAAAATAAATTATTTTAAATCATTTTGAAGTAATGATAAGACAACATCTAGATTCATTCAATCTAAAATCAAATCCAACATCTAGACTTGTTCAAACTAAAATTGGATGACTCATCATTATAATTTTTTCTTGTATTCCATAAATTCCTATAAATTCCCAATATGATCTTCAACATTCAGGCAGACATTAACTGAAACATTTTTCTTTTTTTGAAGAAATAACATTAATTGGAAACATAGGACTTAAATGTATATGACTTATATTGACAAAATCTAAATAAATCATAACATTAAAACTCAAATCAGGGTTAATTTTATCCATAATCATTAAATTTTACTCTTATTACAGCAAAATAATAAAATTTTTTTTGTTCCAAAAAAAATTATTAAACTATATTTTTATTTTTCAGTAGCACGTCAACCGCCATATCAAATTTCCGATTACTCGTATTGAAAAATTGACTGAAAGTAATTTTAGTAAAATGAAAGCATAATTGAATGATTTATCTGGGATGAAAATTTTTTTTTATAATTTTACTATAATAAGAGCAAAATTCAGTAACTATTGAAAGAGAAATGCTATTTGTCTCAATACTTTGTCTTAATTAGAATAAAATATTATACTTCTAATATAAGTTGAATAAACAAGTAAGTAAAAGCATAAAATATAAATATTTTATGCTAACCGAAAAAATTAGGACAAAAAATATTGAAATAAATAGCATTTCTATATATAAAATTAACCCCACAAATCATCACGCTACAAAAGAATGACATTAATTATGTCATCGAGGGCAGGGAATCTTATTAATGCAAAAAAAATTTTTTTAACACTAACTACAATTATTCATAATAATCAAAATATTACCAACTCCCTAAATTAGTAACATACACTATCAAAAAAAATCACAGAATTTTCATTTTTTTTTTTCATTCTCCTCTATTTCGATGACATGTAATTTTTTTTTTTGGTTCTACCTTCTGAACCAAAAATCTAAATCGTGATCATCGTTTAACTAATTTCCTTTGAGCTTCTTCTTAGAATAATTCTTAGAGTGGAAATCAAGGAACATGATCAAAAGAGAAGTGATGAAAACAGCATCAAAGCACCAACCTAAGATCCCTGAGCAACCTGATCCTGTAAAATGGTAGTAAAAAATCCATCCCATGATCGCAAAGCTTGAAAAGAACTGCAAAATCTGGCAATCTGTCACAAATTTTTTCCACTTGGGACGTATGCCTAAGGCACAAAGGAAGTAGTAGAAGTACATTATAACGTGAACTGTAGCATTGGTCACAAGTACACCAGGGAACATGGACTGTGAAGTGTGCAGAGATATGTAGCACATCACTACCACCGTTGCATGGTGGTAGACATGAAGGAACGTCAGCCGTTTGATGGAATTACTAAAAATGATCAAAAGGGTGTCCACAAATTCAAGAATCTTTGATAAATAGAATATGTAGGCCCAGAAAAAGAGCGGTCCGGTTGGTGGGGTTTTTTTAGGGAAGCAAACTATATAATCCACATTAGGTGCAAGAATGATGATAGAGAGAGTGCAACCGATGGCCATGAGCAACGACAGAGAGAGGAGGATCAAGTTATGAACCACAGAGATGTTTTTGAGGAAACGGTGGCTGAAGGAGAACCGGACGGCGGCGGTGCGAGAGAGGAGAAAAGTGAGGGAAAGATAGGCTACGACGACAATGGTGAGGAAGTAAGGTGATGAAGCTGGGGTTTTCCCTTGTTTCCACGAGAAGTTATAAATTTTTTGATGAGTAACTAGCCAATATCGGAGACTTTTGAAGCCTGGTTTCTCGATGAGATGGTCCACTACAGCATGCTTGACGGTTTGGAAGATGAACTCCATAGTGGCGGCGGCGGTGCTGAAGGTGGTGGTGGTCAATTTTAGAGGGGAAAGGCCTTCAAAGGTGTAGAAATTTGAAAGTAAACAAGTGTAGTTATAGTGCGAGGTGAGTGTAGGGGAGGTAGCTAATCAGACATCCTCTCAGGACATGTCCTTTTCTATTTATTTTCATTTACTATTGTACCAAAAAATTTTCACAGTTGCACAGCCTTACAGATCGAAAGGGAAATTAATATTCAGACCAAATATTTATTTTTGAATCTTTAAAATTTGTCAACATTAACTGGCAATCAGACACAGCTTCAATATATAGCAGGAAAATCTTAAATTCAATTTTGTTTTTAGATTGCTGTTATTAATTATTAACTAAAAATTTGAATTATTAATTATTAACTGAAAATTCAAATTCTAAATTTCACTTTCTAAATTAATATTATTAAATTAAAATTTATTGGTGCATTATCTTATTGGTAGTGCTACGAGTCAACTAACTTAATAAATTCTTGAATTGTAGTTGCAAATTTTATACGTAGCTACCTCAAAGATATTTATCAGTAGTATATATTAGCTTATTACAAAGAGAAATTCTAGCAACGGTTCTTTCTGCCCATCATGTACTTTCAGTATAAAAGAGGTATATATCTTTTTAAGTATAAAATATTATTAATTTTTACAATTAAAATTAATATTTAATTAATTAAAATACATGCTTTTTTTATTAGAAATATATAATAAAAAAATATATAAGAAAGTATTGATAATACTTCTCTATTACAAATTGTATGTTTGGAAAAAAAGTATTTAAAAATACATTTGGTGTGGTTTTTTATATATCAAATATAATTAGCAACCATCTCCATATAAATTTAATATTAATATTAATATTATTTTAATTTGATTTATTTTTATTTTATTTCATATAATATTTATGTTATTTTATGTAATATTTATGTTATTTTAAATATTTTAAATATTTTTTGTTAAAATATTAAATATTTAAATTATTTTATTTTATTTATTTTTATTACTTATTTTTATTTTTATTAAATTAATTAATTTAATTATTTAGTATTATTAAGTGTTTTAATTATTTGTTATTTATTGTTTAGATAAAAAAATATATTAGTTTTGATATATATGTGAATTATATTATATTATTTATTTTAATATAAATTTAATTTGATTTATTTTTTATTTAATATTAATTTATTTTTTATTATTTTATATAATATTTAATATTATTTTAAATATTTTTATACTAAATAATTAAATTATTTTATTTATTTTATTACTTATTAAATTAATTAACTTAAATATTAATAAATAATTAAATAACCTAATAAGTAATAATAGGTAATAAAAAATATGTTATAAGTAATGAACATATAATGAATAATTAAGTTCAAAATGATAAACAATCATATTTAAAATGATGAACAATCATGTTCAAAATGATGTACAATCAAAATATAAATATTAAACTAGTAAATGATAAATATGTGATGAATAATCAAGTTTAAAACGATAAATAATCAAATTTTAATCTATAAACCTATAAATTAATTATCATAATTTATCATATATAATTTATTATTACTATAATCGTAAAATATTTACTATCTCTATTTTGTATATGACTCTTAATGATAAATAAATTAGTAATTTGATGAAATTTAATATAAATATACATTCATATAATTCACCATAAATAAAATATTATAATAAGACGAAACAAATTAATAAAAAAATTATATAAAAATCAAATATCAATTAATAACGAGTCAAATATTTAATAATAGTATACAAAATATACTAATAAAAAACTTATATATATATATATATATATAGCTTACGGGGAGTATTACCGTTTTGTTAGATAAGCTCTTTTGCTCCGTATACTTTTTGGAATTTTCTTTTTTATTTAATAATATTATTGAGTTCAATTAATGTGTACCGATAGTTAGGTTGATTTGATATATATATATATATATTAGTAAAAGTTGGAGAGCATGAATTATAAACCACACCCATTGATTTCGTATATTTAGTTTTACATGAAAATTGAAAATGAACAAAGAAAATAAATATTTTTTTTCTTACTCTATAATTTAGATCCTCACTCTGATTTAAATTTCTTTTTTCGTACACATCTACTGTAATTTTTTTTCGTACAAAGCTACTCTAATTCAGAAACTATATTTGGATAATCAATATTCAAATAGTGGTAGTGTACTTTGAATTCTAATTCTCAGAAACACGATTACTTTTGTTTAACAAATGAGTGAAAGACTATAATAAAAAAAACAAATGAGTGAAAGACTATAAAAAAATTTATATTTTAAGAAAATATTAACAAAACTTTACTAATAAAAAAATTCAACTTTATGTCAAAAAAATCAATTGTATCTTTTTACAATATATATTGGTTAATTGTTGTATTTGCATCAAATAATATAAATAAAATAATTAAATGTATGTTACAATAGAATTAAATTAATTTACAGATAATATAATAAACTGAGTCTATTTAAAAAAATTTTCTTGTGTATAATATAAGTATTGTAATTAACACCTAACATTTTGAACAAATTATGCATAGTTACTTGCTTACACTAATTTTATAAATTTATTCATAAATTAATTAATAATAAGTTATTATATAAAAAATAGTTGTTTTTTATTTGAAAAAATAAAAAACTTTAAAATCAATTATATCTCTTTCCATTTGTTAAATGTGATACTCCGTCCGACATTGACATAAAAAATTTAGAAAAGAAAAAAAAATCATGAAAAACATATATAAAATTAGAGAACAAATAATGTTAGTTAGGTGAACACTTAACTCTGCATAAATATGATTGACCCGAAATTCAGGAACTATTAACTACAACGAAAGCTGAACTATGATACTACTTAATCAGAAAAATGAAATATTGGCAGCTCATTATTAACAAAAATTCAGAAGAAATTGGCTTATCAAAAAAAAAAAAAAAGGTAAACTATGATACTATTTAATCGGGTAAAATGAATATTTTTTACAAAAAATTTGTGCGCTTGTATTAAAATGATACAAAATATTTGTTTTGTATTAATTTAGTACCATATTTTTACAATTTTTTTTAAAACAATATTTACAATAGAATTTATCTGATATGGACACCAGAGATACACATATTATACCACGTTATATATCACTTTAGATAAAAAACATACCATATATTTTGGTTTTTAAACATATAAGTTGGTAATATGTGGCATGATACACATATTTACAGTATTTACATTGTATAAATTCAACCATAAATATTGTTTTGAAACAAAATTACAAAAAAATTATACTAAATTGATACAAAATAAAGATTTGGTACCATTTTAATATAAGTGTCCAAATTTTGGTAAATAAAATTCATTATATCCTTTTATATATATATATATATATGATGGTATCTAGTTGCAGAGTCAACCCTAATTCGTTAAGAATGTAAAAATAAACTTCTAATATTTTTTAAAAAGAGCAAATTTTAAAAAATAGTATAAATTTATATACTATTACGTATATTTTAAGAACTTGAAAGTGTTATTGCTAACCCTGAATGTGATGCCACCACTGATAATCTCACATAGCTAATATGTGAAATATGATAAAAATTTATAATTATAGATAAGTTATTATTTTAATAAAAAAATTGTGGATTATAATTATTAAAGCCAACTCAAAATCTTATATATAGTCTAAAATGCTAAAGAATTAAAAAAAAAAAAATTTACTATGCACTACAAGAAAATTATCATTTAACGACAGATAGATTCGTCACGGAGTTAAAAAAAAAATTCTAAATCTAATTTACCTTCGAATTTGGACCGACTAATATGTTACAAAGCCGTCGCCAGTTCTTTTTAAAATTCTTTCGTCAAATTCCCTCACCTTTTCATCGCTTTTTGACTCCACCGGAGACGGATTCTAGTCCATTGCTATTCCATCACTATCTCAATTTTCGTGTTATAAATAAAATCTTGGTTTTAATTTCCAACGGTTAATGTGGTTTGACACATTTTTTTCTTAAATAAAATTTTGAGTTCGAATGATGTGTATGGAAAAAAATCTATAATAAAAAAGATCTACTCTATAATGGGTCAATAATTAGTTTGAAGTAAAATCATCACAATCTATAAATTTCTAAAAAAAGGTTGATAATGTACCAAAAATATTGGATCTAACATTGCTTTATAAAATGGACTTATAAACAAAATAAAAATGTAACATTTGAGGAATAATAAGTAGGCCCAACTAATAAACTGTGCTATATATTTGAAAAAATAACATGCAGTAGTGATAATTTTAAGAAAAAATGACTATTTATCCTCTAAAATTTTGATAAATTACATCGGTACTTTTTTATGTTTAAAAATTATATAAATTGTTTCAATCTATTTTATCTTTCATAAAACTATATAGTTATTCTGATAAATTTTAAAGTATTTACTATCAGTCAAAAAAGCTATTAGTATAATATGTTAAACTTGATCAAACTTGTAGTTAGTATTAATAAAATAGATTAAACTTTAGGAGATAATAAATAGTAATTTGTTATTTGTCATTTCACTACAATATAAAATATAACGGAAGAACATATTAGTACAATATATGGTAAAATATAGAGGGCAAATATAGAGGGCAAATATGAGGTACAAATATAATATATCAAATATCATAAAATAAATAATAATTTTTTTTAATTTTAAATGTTTAATACAAAGGTATGGTAAGGATATCTAAACTGCTCAAATACATATATTATAGTACTTTAGTAGGAGAATCAAATACATATATCATTGGGATGTTGACTTAATTGGGATGTTGACTTAATTAATTTTCTCCAAGACAGTTACTAAAAAGCCATTAAATTAGTTGTATAGTTGTTTTCAGGATTGTGGGATTCATAAATTGATGATGTGCAATTGTACATTAGTAGAAATAGTAACATATCCATTGTATATATAGAGAGTGGCTCATCTATTACCACGTTTATATTCATTACTCACTTCATTTCTAAATGACTAGATAAACTAAATTTATCTAAAATTTCTTCTTATCTATAATATAAGTATTGTAATTAATACCTACCATTTTGAACAAATTCATTCATAGCTACTTGCTTACACTAATTTTATATTTTCCATCACTATCTCAATTTTCGTGTTATAAATAAAATCTTGGATTTAATTTATAACATATGGCTGGTTAATGTGGTTTGACATATTTTTTTCTTAAATAAGTTTTTGAGTTGGTGTATAGGAAAAATATGTGCTAAAAGAGCTCTATTCTATAATGGACCAATAATTAGCTTCAAGTAGAATAGTCATTATCCATAAATTTCTAAAGATAGGTTGATAATGCACCAAAAATCTTGGATCTAACATTGCTTTATAAAAAGGACTTATAAACAAAATAAAAATGTAACATTTGAGGAATAATAAGTAGGCCAACTAATAAAGTGTGCTATGTATTTGGAAAAACAACATGCTGTAGTGATAATTTTAAGGAAAAATTACTATGCATCCTTTTAAATTTGATAAATTATATTATAATTTTTTTATGTTTAAAAATTATATAAATTGACTCATCTGTTTTATTTTCATAAAACTATATAGTCATTATGATAAATTTTAAAGTATTTACTATCAGTCAAAAAGACTATTAATATAATATGTCAAACTTGATCAAATTTGTAGATAGTATTAATAAAATATATTAAACTTTAGAGGATAATAAATAGTATTTTTTTGTTTATCATTTTACTGCAATCTAACATATTTCGAATAGAAAATATAATGAAAGAATATATTAGTACAATATATGATAAAATATGGAGAACAAATAAAATGTACAAATATAATATGTCAAATATCATAAAATAAATAATAATTTTTTTTAATTTTAAATGTTTAATACATGAAAGGTATAGTCAAGGATATCTAAACTGCTCAAATACATATATTATAGAACTTTAGTAGGAGAATCAAGTACATATACTATTGGGATGTTGACTTAATTAATTTTCTCCAAGGCAGTTAC
>CATIWF010056433.1:0-10261 GCA_949630135.1 Balakata baccata | reverse complement strand
CATTGAAGATATCTTGAAAGGAGGAGATTTGGGAAGAAGAAGCCACTCCTTTACCTTTGGAGGTTCTTGATTTTGAGGTGCTAGCCTTTAGTGCCATTTTGGAGAGGGTGAGTATGGAGAATTTTTGAAGATTTGTTGTTGGATGCAAAAGTGAGGAAAAGAATGAGAATAATAGGGTATTTATAGAGTTTGAAGATGTATGTTACCGTTTGAGGGGTTTAAAAGAAAGCTATGATAATTGAATTTGATTGGTGGTAGTTACAAAAGGCTGTCATCGAGTAAGTTTCGATTAGGACATGAGGGTTTTCTACTGGGAACCCTCCAACGGTCGAAAAAAAAAATTTGGACCTAGTCCTGAGGGGGATAGGAGGCTTCTTGAGTGTGCATGTATGAAGAGATGCAACAATCAAATATAATTCAAATGTCCAGATCATGAAGTGTAGCTTCCCGAGTGGGAGATGAGAAGTTGCAATGGTTAAAATGGTGACCAAGAAGTCGTGAGTGGGAGGTATAATGTTGCGAGTGGGAGGTATAATGTCCCGAGTGGGACATTGTTCTCGAGCCGGAGTTATAGGGTCTCCGAGAATTTTTAGGAGAAAAAGGAAGTTAACTAATTGGAAAGTTCAGTATTTAAGTAAAGAACATACATGGACAACAAATTATATGTAAAAACAAGGTTGAAGGTTTTCTTAAATCAATGTGCTCCCATCAAGCATACCGATCTCTCTTTTTATAAAACAAAACCTTTTATCATTTAGGGGCTCGGTAAATATATCTGCCAGTTAGTTTTCAGTGTCAATAAAATCTAATACTACATCACTGTTTTGAACATGATCTCTTAAAAAATGATGTCTTATGTCGATGTGTTTACTTCTAGAGTGTTGAATGGGATTTTTAGAGAGGTTTATGGCATTTGTGTTTATCACACTTAATTGGAATATGGTCAATGTCATGACCATAATCCTTTAGTTGTTACTTCATCTAAAGGACTTGGGTGCAACAACAACCAGCTGCCACATATTCAACTTCGGTGGTGGACAAGGCAACCGAAACTTGTTTCTTGCTATGCCAAGAAACCAAACACTCTTTAATAAAGTGGCATGTTCTGGACATGCTTTTTCTATGCAATAGACTACCGGCGTAGTCGGCATCTGAGAAACCAATAATATGAAATGAAGAATTTCTTGGATACCATAGTCCTAAATGCATAATGCCAAGAAGATATTTTAAAATTCTTTTTACAGCATTCAAATATGATTCTTTAGGATATGATTGAAATCTTGCACATAAGCATACACTACATATAATATCGGGTCTAGAAGCAGTTAAATAAAGAAGTGGACCGATCATACCTCTATAAAGCTTTTCATCAATAGCTTTACCCTTTTCATCTTTGTCCAATTTTGTTGATGTACTCATCAGAGTCTTGGCATTCTAACATCCATCCATCCTAAATTTCTTGATCAATTCCTTGGTGTACTTGGATTGATTGATGAAGAAGATGCCATCTTTGCCTTGCTTGATTTGAAGTCTAAGGAAAATTTTGAGTTCTCCCATCATGCTCATTTCAAATTCCCTAGTCATACACTTAGCAAAATCTTAGCAAAGATCCTTATTAGTAGACCCAAAGATAATATCATCAACATAAATTTGAACAATGAGAGTGTATGCTTATATTTTTTAATAAAAAGAGTTATGTCAACATGCCCTTTTGAGAATCCATTTTTTTTTAATAAAAAGCACTTAGTCTTTCATACCATGCTCTAGGAGCTTGCTTTAATCCAAATAAAGCCTTAGTTAGTTTATAGATATGATTTGGAAAAGCATGATTTTCAAAACCGGGAGGTTGTTCAACATATACTTCCTCTGATATAAAACCATTTAAAAAGACACTTTTTACATCCATTTGAAAAAGCTTGAAATTCATGTGGCATGCATATGCTAACAAAATATGTATAGCTTCTAATCTTGCTACAGGGGCAAACGTTTCATCATAATCAATGCATTCCTTTTGGTTGTATCCTTTGGCAACCAGTCTAGCCTTATTTCTTATGATATTACCATTCTCATGTAATTTGTTCCTATAGACCCACTTACTACCAATGATTGGTTAGTCACTAGGTCTTAGAACCAAGGCCCAAACTTCATTTCTCTCAAATTGATTGAGTTCCTCTTGTATAGCAATCACCCAACTTTCATCATCCAAAGCCTTACTAATTGACTTTGGCTCAATTTGAGATACACAAGCAAGATTAGAATCAAGAAATTTTGAACGAGTACTTACACCTTTTGTAGGATCACTAATGATTTTCTCCTTTGGGTGGTTTCTTGCATATCTCCACTCCCTTGGTAGCTCATTGGTCTTTTGCTCTTGAGCTTGGGATTACTTCTCTACTTATAATTGCTCCTCATTAAGGTCATTCTTCTTTATGGGTATTTCTTGTTCTCCTTGTTCAAGATTGAGATTTTCCATGGAGCCTACAACATCATTCAAAGAAATACTTTTCCCAAGATCAAGTGTATATGATTCATCAAAATTAACATGCATAGACTCTTCTACAACTAAAGTTCTTTTATTAAATACTCTATAGACTTTGCTAGAGGTAATATAGCTAAGAAATATACCTTCATCCGACTTTGAGGCAAATTTTCCAAGATTGTCCTTAGTATGAAGCATTTGCAACCAATTACTCTAAGAAATGAAATCTTGGGTTTCTTCCATTCCAAAGCTCATAAGAGGTTTTATTCAAAATAGGTCTTTTGAAGACACAATTTACTATATAGCATGAGGTGTCAGTGGCCTCCGTCTAAAAAAAAGTTGGTAATTGTTACTCATTAAGCATTGTTCTAGCTATTTCTACCAATGTTCTAATTTTTCTTTCAACTACTCCATTTTGTTGAGGAGTTCTTGGTGTTGGAAAATCATGAGAAATACCATTTTCCAAACAATAATTTTCAAAAATTTTGTTTTCAAATTCTTTGCCATGATCACTTCTAATTTTAGAGATACAATACCCCTTCTCATTTTGGAATCTTTTGGCAAAGTACTTGAAGTTTTCAAAAGTATCACTTTTATGAGCTAAGAAAATTACTCAAGTAAACCTAAAGTAATCTTCAATAATAATAAATGCATAGTGTTTTCCACCCAAGCTTGCAACTCTACTAGTTCCAAATAAGTCTAGATGTAATAATTGAAGAGGTCTAGATGTGTTTACACAATTTTTGATTTTGAAAGATGATTTGTGTTGCTTGCCTCTTTGACATGGCTCACAAGTTTTGTCCTTCAAATATTTGACCTTTGGTAGTCCATCTACTAGTTCATCTTTGCTAAGGCTTTGAATTAAATCCATACTTGCATGCCTAAGTCTTTTATGCCATAGCCAAGATTCTTCACTAATAGACAAAAGACAACTAGAGGAAACATTAGATAACTTGTGTAAGTCAATTATGTAAGTGTTGCCATATTTTTCTCCTTTGAATATTTCTTGACCATATAAAGAGATCACTAAACATTTATTAGAGCTAAAGGTGACTTTATTTCCCTTGTCACATAATTGACTCACACTTAAGAGATTGTGCTTTAGACCATTAACAAATATTACATCATCAATGATTGAAATACCATTTAATCCTATGGAACTAATGCCAATTACCTTTACCTTAGCATTGTTCCCAAAGGTAACCTTGCCTCCATCAATATGTTTGAGACTAGTGAAGAGGCTTTTTTTCCGGTCATGTTCCTTGAGCATCCACTATCCAAGAGCCATACATTTTCATTGCTTGAGGATTTAAGGCAAACCTATGGAACATAAATTTAAGTTTGGCTTTTAGGTACCCAAACAACCTTGGGTCCTTGGAGGTTAGCTTTCGAGAAATCCCAATAGGATTTCCTTATTAAACAATGAATGTTAATGTGCCCAAACTCCATGCAATAGTGGCATTGCTTCTTTTTAAAGGATTCTTACCACTTACTTTGGGGTTTTGGCCTCTTAACTTTCTTGTTAGAAATATAAGAAGAAGTGCAACAACAAACACAATCATGTATAATGGGTATTTTTCTAGGTGTATGCCTCTTATACAAAAAGGTATGGTTGGCCTTTTGAGGTTTCCCTCTTGAGCCTTGTGAGCCTTTACTACTTTTCTTTTGAGTAGAGACTTTAGTGTGTGATTTGCTCTTAGCCATAGAGGCACCTACCTCAATTGAGGAGGTTTATGGTGTGAAAGCTTTTACAAAAATAGTTTTAGATGAAGATGATGCTCCATTAAAGCCTAAGCCATGTCTCATTAAGGGAGGTCTTTGTGATACAATAAGAGTATCCAAACTTTCCTTCCCTTTATGAAATTTAGAGATAGAAAGTCTTAATTCCTTAACTTCATTTTTCAAAGTATTATTCTCTTTAATTAAGAAAATGGTTGAGAGTTTTGATGAAAGTTTATCTAATGACTTCTTAAGAGAGGCATTAGAGGTTTTTAGCTCTTCCACAACCTTTTAAAGGTTGGATAAATCATCCTTATGCTTGGAGCTATTTTTCTTATGAAAATTAACTTTCTTTTTATATCTTTCTAATTCTAAGCTTATGACCTCAATAAGATCATCATCATTATCATTATCATCATCATCATCATCATCATCATCATCATCATCATCATCATCATCATTATTTAAGGAGAAAAAGAGGAAAAAGTGGAGGCTACCTCATTAGAGTTGTTCTCTAAAGCCATGAAGAACAAGTTGGCTATATTTTCTTGGCTCTCCTCATCATCACTTAATATAGGATCATTCCATGTAGCTTTATGGCCCTTGTCTCCTCCATCCTTGTGAGACTTGCCCTTGTATTTCTTGAGCCTTGGACATTCAAATTTGATGTGGCCTTTCTTCCCACATTCATAGGACTTCATCTTCTCCTTATTTTTGTTGAAGTTGGATGAGGAGCCTTTGAATTTTGAGGCTCTTTGCTTATGGTATTTGATAGTCCCATACTTATTGACTATCATTCTTTTTACTCTTCTTGATATAATGGCTATCTCCTCATCCTCTTTTTCACTTACCCCATCATCACTAATGAGGTCCAAGTCTTGAACCTTTGAGGAGGTGGTACTTACCTTGAGAGCAAGAGGCTTTTTCTTTTCTCTTTTTCCTTCAAGCTCCTTTTCTCTCTTGAGAGCCATCTCATGTGTTAGAAGCTTACCAATGAGCACATCGGTGGGAATATAGCTCAAATAGTATGTCTTCCATATTTCTTCATGTTGTTGATGATGGAGAGTAGGCAGTTTGTCATATCTGTGATGGTCTCATTTGGCTTCATCTTGAATAGTTCATACTCATTCATTAGGAGTTGAATCTTCCTTGAACGAACTTGCTTTATGCCTTCATGGTAGTTCTCTAAAGTCTTTCACATATTGTTGGCAGTTGGACAATGTTGAACTCTTCCACAATCTTCAAGAGAAAAAGAACTTGCTAGGATGACCATAGCCTTTTTGTTCTTGCCCTTTGCTCTTTTGTGTGGTTCAGTCCACTCATCTCTTAGAAGAGGCTCATCCTGTCCTTCAGCATTCTTTCTTGTTGGTGGTGTCTATTCTTTGCAAACACTATCTCATACATCAATTCCTTCACTATCCAAGTAAGCATCCATTCTAAACTTCCAATGGGCATAGTTTGACCCATTAAAATAAGGTTTAAGGCTTTTGAATCCTTCTTGGGCCATTGTAGATCTTTGCTAGAGCTGATGAAGCATGACTTTTAGACCTTGCTCTGATACCAATTGTTGCTCAAACAATCACCAAAAAGGGGAGAGAGGGGGGAGGGGGGTGGGGGCACGGATGAATTGGTCAGAAGTTAAAAAATTCTTGCACTCATAAGGTAATTGAAAGAGTTTTGAGAAGATTGAGATACGAATTTTATAGAGGTTCGGGTATTAACTAACCCTACTCCTCTCCCCAACTTCGATTGGGTATTCACTAATCTAATAACTTATATTACAATTTTGGAGTTTTAACTAGCTTACTCCTAAATAGGTATTTTACCAAGGCTAACACTCAATCCGAATTTTCCTTGTGTTTTTTTTGGCTCATACAACAACCAATTCCTAGTAATTTGGCTCACACTACCCAATTACAAGATAACCCAAGTGTTTTAATATTAACACTTGAACTCTTACACAAAACAGTTAATGAAGAATTGAGAAATTAAATTGCAAGAGTTTTGGTCTGCTTTTACTATTGGAACTTTGAAACATTAGGAGGTAACATTTTTTCGGTTAGGACATATGATTTCCCAATCTGTACTTGTGTCCCGGTCGGTAGTTACATGTCTCCATGAAATGTTTGAGTTGTTCAATGAGGAAACTATAATCAAAAGTGCTGAAACTTTAATATTATCAAAATAACACTCAACAAAGATATTGATAACATATAATTTGATTGTCAAGATTAAAATAGATAGTAATCACCCTAAGGTTAATACTTTCAATAACTCTAGTAGACAATTACCTATTAAAAAACCAATTAATATGTAAGTTATTATGCTTGCACTCGTATCTTGTTCTAAATTTTATTTTATATTGACTGCATGTTTTAATAAATAAACTTATTTTTCATGGTATATAGATTATATTGATATACTGTTGGAAAAGGCAGTTCGAACTCATTATATTAGAATTTCATCAACGTAAGAATTTTATTATTTTTATATATACTATTTACATTTGAATTTCAGTTTCCACTTTATACTCGTACCAACTTTTGTAATTATTGTTTCTATGTTTTTGTAAGTACCCGAAACAATCTAGAAGTGTTGAATGTGATTACTTTATACTCATATATATGTATGATATAGTAACTCACCATATCACATATATTCAATTGCCCCCGGTAATATTATTTCTAACACTTATATGCAATTTATTATACTTTACATTCATATCAATATTATAATTCTTTTAATGTTTTCTGTTTTGTATTTAATTTATTTTATAGACAACTTTTAAGAAAGAACGATTTACTGATGCATAAATTGATGAAGTTTGGGAGATATTATGCAACTTTTTTGCTAGCGAGTGCATATAAATTTAATTCAAATTCTAATTTCTTAAGTGTTTCAAGATTTGAAACATTGTATTACAATTTTTTATAAATTTAATTGTTCCATTATGTTTATACACAATGAGTATTGTTTGTGAAATTAAACTTTAATTTCAATTGATATTGATTAATATTTGTTGGCCATGTAGGCTTAAAATTGTAGTTATATCAATTGAATTTAGAATGTTTGATTGATGAATTTAGTGTAATTTACATGTTTGAAAACTTATAATGACTTTAGTTATATATTAAATTTCGATGTTTGATATTGTGTGCTGTTAGTTCAAATTACATATATCTAGCAATTGCAAAAAATTAATAAATATTAAAAAAAAAACTAAATAAGTATGTTATGCTATAAAATATACTTATAAGATGCGGTAAGATAAGTTTGTTTTTATACAAATCAGACTTATCTCATCATAGTCATATAAGTCTATTTTGAGTAAAAACAGATTTATCTGATCAATTCAGATGCATTTATTTTTTTTTTAAACAGACTTATTTGACCTTATCGGATACAATTATTTTAATAGTCGCATAAGATCCACTTATCAAATACATTTCCTTCTTATATGTTTGTTCATGAACAGAAGTATTTAAGAAAAAAAAAGTCACAAAATACCATTTTATGTACTAGTGTGTAAGAATAGTGACGCAAACTAGCGACGCCATTATTTACGTCGTTAAATTGCGATGCCTAGCGACGCAAAAGGAGAACAAATCATTATAGATAAGCAGCGATGCGATTAGCGACGCATCGTGAGAGAGTAACTTAGCGACACAGAAATGATGTCGCTATATTTAGCGCTAAACGTTGGTGGTAAATTTAGCGACACCATTGTGACTCTTGCTGCATCTCTGATAGCTACGCCGGTATAATGCATCACTAAATTTGGAGCCAATACGACACCACACTTGGTATAGCAATACCTAGTTAATATCGCTAAATGACTATGGAAATTCAAAATGACCATTCCAAATAGCGACACAAAATATAGCATCGCTAGGTAGCAACACTTGTAGTGTGTCGCTGATCATTTAGTGGAATAAAAAATTTAAAACCACATATTCAAAACGTCTCGTTTTAAGGATATATATGTGTACCCTAGCTATTTAAATCATCTTATCTCCTTTTTGATTCTGCATCACTCTTCTCTTCATTCTTCTCCTTCATCTCTTTCCTCTTCTTATGGCTGAAAACTCTAGTAGCAGCCGTCGAGTTCCGTCGGGCTGCGGCAAAAACCAAAGGGAAGAAGATCATGAATATTGCCTCAATGGAGAAATTCCTTCAGGAGAGAATCGAAGTTGGAGCCAATGCTGGTGCGCTTGGTGATTATGTCACCGTTACTCGTGAGAAAAGCAAGAAAAGAAATTGTGTCTCTTCTCTCTAGCCTGTTATTTGGGAAATGTTTTAAAGGAGAGAGATCTCTCTGTTCGATATGTGGAATTGTGTGATTCGCAGCCGCACTTTAGAAGGTATATCTAAAAGAAAACCCTTTTTTGTCATTCACTTTTACTTTGTTCCTTTTAAAGAGATTTCAATTTATTTACTTCTATCTATTTGAGTAGTGTAGATTTATTGGACGTCTCTTGTTTAAGATTTAGAGTAAAATTTCTGAATTTTTTTTGGTTTAGGATTAGGGAAAAAATCGATATTTTCTTGTATTAGCTATCAATAGATTGACTAATTTTGGTTGTTTGTCAAGTAAAAGTCTGATCTTGGTGGCTATTTGGGTTCTATTTAGCTTGTGTATCATGAGTTAGAATCAAAAGTCTGATAATGGTGTTTGTTTCAGTTTTTGATGTTTAAAAAAATTATTATTAGAGCAGAACTAATGGTATCTAGGTCATTTTGAATTTTTTTTTTTTATGATTCTTCAATCGATTCAATTAGGGTGAACTTGTGATATTTTCTCAATTAGTTTAGCTAAGATTCAATTAGTTCTATTGGTGTTTGGGTTTTTTTATGTTTCAAATCCTGTCTCTCAGTATGTCGGTGGTTTATATGAATTTTTGGATGGGTATTGCATCAGCCATGTTGCTTTGCTATGAAGATGTGATTGTTTTATGCCCAACATTTTTTTTTTGCAAGAGTTAATGAATAAATATATGATTAAGCAATAATTGTGCTTGTCATTTGCAGAATTTAGTTGGGAAATTGTTGAAGTTTATAAACATAGGGAGAATTATCTTGGGTACAGTATAAAAGCCCCCGTTGGGAGATGGCAGAAAGGTATCCTTTTGTTATGCACTTATGCTCAACTGATGCTTGAAGTTGCAACATGGCAACTGTCTAGTTAACTGTTAATTCTTCTATAATTTGTGTATAGGCATCTTTCTATAAGTTGTTTGTAATGATTTTATAGGAAAGTAACTAAATTTGACTCATTTTTTTATATGGTCGCATGAAGTTTTTCTGGACAGAGAAACTTTGATAAATGTCTCATTTTGGATGTCACATTATTGCTTATGCTCTTGTTTATAACATTAATTGACTAAAAAATCATTTTAAGAAACTTTGATAATGTTGATTACGGAGGACAAACAATTATTAAGCCTTCGGTAGTATCGGAGATTATTTTATTTTAATAATAAGCAAAAAGGCTCCCAAGTGCAGAAATTATATATATATATATATATATATATAATAAAAATTTAAAATATTCTCTAAATTTACTATTTGCAATTGGAACATATTTCTCCAACAAACAATACTTCTTGTTGGGCCATCAAATGGATAACTAACTACAAAATTGTCATTAGCAGATATATTATGAGTGCAGAAAAGGATTCCAGAACTAGTGCTTTCACATACGTTTCAAAAGCTTCTACATGTAAGAATTTAGTTTGCATTCTTGTTACAATAGCTTAAGTATGACTACGACATGTGTTCATCAATTCTTTTCACATATGTTCTCTTTTTTGGAAATTATTAGGCTTCTTTTTCTAGTTTTTACTGCTGTTGTGGAAGTGTTGCTTTTTAAAAATCCTTTATATTTATTATAACTTTTCAGCTGTAATTATAAATTGAACCATCTTTTATATATAGAGTATCTTATCTCTCTTCTAGTATTCAAATTTAACAATGAACACATTCATTTTTGTTAGTGCATGGTTTTTTTATTAATGACAATCAAAACTTATTTTAATCTTGGGGAACTTAATTGTCTGTAGATGA